>JBCEWB010300854.1:0-22313 GCA_039654565.1 Peronia peronii | reverse complement strand
ATATAGGAGAAGAAAAAAAAAGGGGAAAGAGATATTTCTCCCCCCCCCCCCCTCCCTCTCTCTCTCTCTCTCTCTCTCTCTCTCTCTCTTCCACGCCTCTCTCCTCCCATCCTCCTCCCAACCTCCCTCCGATCATAGAACTTGGGCATTCTCTAACCTTTGGGGAAGGCAAGATGGTACAAACACTGGTGACAATAATTGTATCTATTTTCTCTTTACATGCTTTACAAGTAGCTGGTGCAGAGATATGAATGAGGAATCTTGGCCTTGTTAGATCTACGTAAAGAGGAAACAGAGGAACATTTGTTATGCAAATCTGCTTTCTGCCACTGTTATTTTAACCAGTGTCACCTGCGATTCGCAGATGGCTATCGTCTCCCAGAGAGCGCTAGAGCCAGGGCTCCACACTGTTTGGTTTTAATTTGTCTTCGCCATGTTTTATGCTAAGTTTAGTCTATTCTGTTAATGGTGCGGACACAAAGCTTGCATGTGAGTTTGTGAGTGTGTTTGTGGGTGTGGGTGCCTGTTTTTTTTTTTCTCTCTGAAAGAGAGAGGGAGACAAAGTAAAGTTTTGTCTACAACGTTTTGTTCTAAATCCCTCTCTCTTTCTTATATTGTTTTTATGTTTATTTTTTTCCCTCTTTTCCTGTCCATCCTCTCTGTGTGTCTGTGTGTGTTTGTATATGCGTGAGCTAATGTATTTAAATACTGCTTATCCGGCAGATTTTATTTAGTGTGTGATGTACCAAAATATAAGTGCATAAATCTGTACTATAGGAGAGAGAGAGGAGTGACGGTGCCGAAAGTACATAAGGAAAACATAAAGAAAGAAAGAAAGAAAAAAGAAAGAAAGAAGCAAACGTGTAAAAAAAAGAAAAAAGAAAGAAAGAAAAGAATGAATGTTCGAATGAATGAACGAATGAATGAATGAGTGAATGAATGAATGAAAGACTGAATGAATGAATGAATGAATGAATGAATGAATGAATGAATGAATGAAAGGTATAGAAAGAGAAGACAACCGAGTGGGCAAATGTGAGATGAGAATGTGTGTAGAGTAGGTAAAAGGAGGAAGAGATAGATAGTTACTAGTTTTAGCCCTAAGAGTTTCTAGGAGTCGATCTATACAAACAGGAATTATTATACTCTGCATTAATTGTCTCAGCTTCAGAATAAAATAAAATACTGTGGTTGAAGTTGTGCTCTGTGCTATATTTTGCCCATGCACTACACCTCCAAAGATTTCTATCACAACTGAAAAATGTTAGTCCCTTATGTATGTATATATGTATGTGGAGATCCGTGTGTGTGTGTGTGAGTCACGATCTGTACAAGATATTATTGGTTGAATGTGTGTGATGTCTTCTAACAGCAGCCTATTTCCAGTGTACTTATAATGTTGTTTCTGTAAAATAATCCAAGAGTAATTGTTGACAAATGGTGAACTTCTTCTGTAGCTTATAAAAACTGACAGTTTATAATGAAAAAAAATCTTAATTGCAATTGTGTGTGGTTATTGTGAATATATCTGTAGTAGTCTTGACTTTGAAATGTACTTTCCAGTTTATTTTATTGATATTTCTCGATATGTGTTTATTCACCTATGTAGCTACCCAATCACACTCTGAAAATAGTACCACTAAGACACTCTGGAATCGTTAACATTCCACACTTATTTCTACCCTAGATACCTTCTATTGTTAACATTCTAAAATTGTCACAATGTGACGATCGATAGGGCCCTGTGATGGTAGTTCATCATTTTTCCTTACAATTTGTATTGCAACATTCAAGACCAACTGCTATAACAAATAAATGTCCTGCCATTTTCCATAGCGCTGCTGTATTTTATAACCCTCTAGCCGTAGTGTTTATTTTTTTTTAAAGAGAGAAGTATAAAAAGGGAAGGGGAGGGAATCAAAGACAGAAGGAAAGAAGAGGGGAAAAGGCGGCAAGAAATCTGCTAGGTCATTGTCTGGCCTTGCAGCTGACCGACTGGTCACCAACGGCCAATAGTATTCACGACAGCTAAATCAAGGTCACCTGTGCGGTGACATGTATAATGTACAGCTGTGCACTGGAGATGATGTCCTCTTCTCTTTACTCATGTATGACCGTTTCTTCCTTTCTCTGTTATTTATACCTCCGTCTGGTCCTCCCCTCCTCCTCCCCCTCCCCCCTTCTTCCGACTCTTACCAAGTCTTCACAGTATCTATTTTGTTTGTAGTACATGCCTTTATAATTATGCAGCCTTTCAATACAAAGAACAGGATTAGCTGCTCAGCTTTACGTGCCAGGCATAGTTAAATCTGTCTATCTTCCTATCCTCCCCTCTTACTCAACTCGTCTCTCAATACTGGGTCAGTTCTCCTACCCCTCCCTCCCCTCTACCCCAGAGTCTGTCCTACCCCCGCTCCGCTCTTGACTCATAACTCATCCCCCTCCCTCCCTCTCTAATTCCTTCTCACCCCACTTTCCTCCTGAACTCTCTTCCGATATCCTGACAAGGTCAGACCAGACAATACCAATATACAGTACCTACTACCCACTACCATAGATCGTAGAATACGATTCTACGGTCTATGCCAGTACTTCGTCGTGACCTTCATGCACCTGCAGAAAACATATAAATACAGATTAACCCTGTCTTGCCAATAACAGTCTTACGACGCTGAACCTATAACCTTAATTTGTTTCACTATAAACCGTCACGACAATGTAAATTATGTAAAGGCAATTTTAGGTTCTTGCGTATCAGGCGAGATTTTGGAAAGCTTAAAATTTAAAGTATTTTTTAGACTGCTTTCGATTGGGAATAATCTGCCTGTGGGGAAAATAGTAGTTGACTTTCCAATCTAAGAATAGTCAGTCTACCACGTAAGTAGTAAACATAACAATGTGTCCATTGGGATCACCCGAGCTATCTACTGGTTTGAAAAAAACAACAGCAAACAACAAAACTATATTGCTGGCTCAACCTAAATATTCTACATCACTTGTTGGACTACGAGGACCCTAACGTTAACCAATAAAATGCACACACATAGTTTTAGCGCAAGGTTATTTTTTATTATTATTATCATTATTATATTAATATTTTTGTCTTAAGTAAATTCTGACAGAAATGAACTTCGACATTGATGGATTTAAATACATTGAACATTCCTGCGAAGGCATATTGTTCATGAGAATTTTGTTCAGGATAGTAATTGGCTACGCCTTTGAATATCGTTTGAGATTATTAGAATGAATAGGTTTAGTCTATTAATTATTCTTTGTTGTCAGGAATGTAGGGTCATAAAAACAAATTACGAAGAATAAAGCACTTCTCCATTGTCACATAGATATGCTTGAACATTGTTCCTTTTGTTCTGCTATATAAATGGGGCATTCCAAAATTGCAATAATCTAGGACAGTTACCCTGAAAATGGCTGCTGTCTGTCACACTAACCGTAGGTGCAGGTCATGGCATGGTCATTTTGCATCAATTAACTGTCACGATGCCATTGTCCACTGCACGTCGTCCTGACAAGGACCTCCATAATTCTGTCAGAGGCCTGACATGTCTTCGGCAGTTTCGGGCTAGTGTATGCTGACACTCTCTCCCTCGAACGTGTTTTGCTGGTCATAAAACAGCTGCAGTTTACAGATTTCCTGTTCGTTAAGGGCAATTTAATTATCCTGCATAGGGCACCCAGCGTATTTTCCTGGACCTGTGCATAAACAATGAGCACCTGGGGACTTATAATAATTGCCTCGTATATTATTTCTTATATTTCGTTTCTTGAGCCCAAGAGTGGAAAGACAAGAATGAAAGACGGAAAAATCCAATCTGCATCTTTAACATCTCGTTCAGTTGCATTTTCTGTGGCAGAACATGCCTCATTGGCATTGAAAGGAAATGCTCCTCTGGGTATCAAGGAGCATCACCCATAGTCATTTGTGATCGAAGGAATCGATTCATCTATCCATCCATCCATCCATCCATCGTTCTATCCATCCATCCATCCATCCGTCCATCCATCCATCCATCCATCCATCCATCCATCCATCCATCCATCCATCCATCCATTCTTGTTTCCTGATAGCTGGTCAAAAATAAGTATGAGAACAGCATTAAATCGTTTAAGGAAGAACAAAAAACTAAATTAATCCTTTTGATGTCTCTTTCTGTTTGTTGGTCGTTGTCCTCTTTTTTCCTCCATCTTTGAAGTTTTCGTAATGCAACAAGCGTTTTTGTCTTATCAAAATGTGTGGTAGATTGTGATCTTTTATGACAAAAACTTCACATACTTAAAGACAGATTTGAACTCAATGGGGCAATTTCAAAATGTTAACAAGAGGACATTCATATTATTAAACTGGACGAAGAGGACACCGTTCATTCGCAGTTTCCTCATTATCAGGATGATTTCCAGATACAATCACTCTGATTGCCTTACAGTTATGCAAAAGCTCTCCGAAGATGATCATCCACGATTATTAACCTGTTTTTCTTTTTTTAATGATCAAGGAATCTTGTAGATCTGCAAGTGTACTTCTTTTTTGAAGTGCTGGAAGCCAATTCTGGCTATATTAAAGTGTCTTGTGTAATCCATGTGAAATGCATCTACTGCAGTTCGTGGATTATATTTTTATAGGACCGCCGTAGTATGCCTTTTCTTTATCGAATTAGATCTATGCGCTATGCTAATTTTGTGGGTCAGACATGGGGTTATGTTCTGTAATACGTCTTTCAACCTCCTAGTAGAGGTTATCTATGGGGGAACAACAAGATAGGAGATTTTTTTTTGTCCACAAACCACTGTTTCCACCTCTTTGTTATAATGTTAACCATCGCAAGTTTTCCAAATGTGCTGCTGTCTCCTGTCATTCGTCCCAGCCGAGATTAGACCAAGGATCTCATTGCCTTTGTAGCGGAAACATCACTAAATTGACAAAGATTTATCAACAGATACTGATTCCCCCTTTCTTAGGAATGGGTGTGGTATCAGAATATATGGTCTCTGACAGTATCTTGAATAGAAACATACGTACAACACTTCCCTCTCTTTTGTGATAGTGCAAACCAGTATGAATTACACCATAATTACCAATATTATCTGTTTCCCGGAGACAAAGACTTACCACAGCAGATCATTAGCTTCTAGCCAGGTGATAAGCAACTGATAAATACCCTTGCTCATTATTCACGAGTGTGTGATATTAATGGGCCAGGTGCGAATGGCATCATGACATGGTCATACAAGCACAGAGACAGCCCTGGCATTTTCATTCCGAGCAAATCTTCTTAAGCTTTGGATAACATTGCTCTTCATTGTTATTGACATGCATTTTGTAACAGATGATGATATGTTTGGCTACAAAGTTGGCATTATCAAAATACTGTCCATCTTGATCTTTCGCCATTGTGATAATATAATATGACAAATGGCCAGCAATCCTGTAAAAAGAAATGATGAAAAAACAAAGGAAAGGCGAAAGAAGAATAGTTGACAATGGAGGGTATCACGACTGACTCAGAGCCACGAACATGTACTTGAATTGTTACAAAAAAAGCTGTATTTTTTCCTTGAGCTGTCAGAATTTATACATCGCTTTATTTGCCAACAAGCTTTGGTATTATTCCTTCTCTTTACTATGTAACTATGTCAAAGCAACAGCTTAATTTATGAACAAAGAATGAGTGTTGGTAAGTCAAGGAAAGGAGAGGAATCCATCACTTATCGATGGCCAACCTTTGCTAGAGTTTCTATTTATCACCAGTGTAATGTATAGGCTATATATTCTGAAAGAGCTTCTTTTCTTGAGCTATCAAAATGCTGTTTCGTATCATTATAATATTTTATGAAAACAACCCCAATCCCGAATGTCCGATTTTCTCGTTTATTGATTCTTACAGATCTGAGTAGCATTTTGGCTAACAGAAGGAAAGTTCGGTCAAAATGGACTAAAAACTTTTCCTGGCAGTATACAGACATAAAAATGGTCCAGTTTTTCAGACACTGCATAAACCATCCGCAGTCATTGCACAGATGGAACCTCTGATATGCATTCGACTGCGGAGGTTTGTTTTATTCACAATAATATGTCTTCCTATGAAGTTCCCCGATTCGTTTGTGTATTCTATATCGTGAGAGAACAAGCATCTTTGCAGCCGTAGGAGTCCACGCTGCGCAATGTTTTGACGCATTACAAAACAAATCCTAGAGAGGACAGTTTCCAGCCGAGGGACGTTGCTCTCGCGCAAATATCAGGCCGTGATCTTGTTTGTGCGGCAAAATGTCACAGTCTCATCATTAGCCGGTCTTACATAGCTGTCAGAAGCAGACCTACTGTAAAGAAATCAGAGGGGTCTATCGTTTTGACAGTTGTAGCGCATCCAGCAACGGGATTTACCAATATGTAACAAGGGCTTTGCTGGCTCTATAAGAACTTCGAAGTCAGACATAAGGAGTAGAAATGGCAGAGGTACTAAGTGATCGGATTCAAGTACTGAGAAAAGTGGAGTTTTTGATAACATTCCCTGTGTTTTGGTATTGATAAAAGTAGACAATGGACGTATTATATTGTGTGTTGGTTCTTTCTCTGTGACCGTGAAGGATGAGGCAGCACAAGACAGGTCGTTTGAATATGGCAAGATGTATAGCATTACATACATATTATTTATTTTATATGAAATAGAAATACATAGATTAATCGTGCTATATTTGTACTCCTCAACAGTTAAAAATCGAAAGGTGGCCTAGAAGCCCTTTAAAATGGGCCATATGGCGTAATCAATCCTCTTAGAAACCAGGACAGCTTTGAAAAGAATGCTAGAATCGTAGAATAATCCTAAAGAGCTGTTGA
Organism: Peronia peronii; assembly: GCA_039654565.1. NCBI lineage: Eukaryota > Metazoa > Mollusca > Gastropoda > Systellommatophora > Onchidiidae > Peronia > Peronia peronii. Next base: position 15,460 of record JBCEWB010300854.1, on the reverse strand, counting down.
ATATAAAAAAAAAACTTCACACTTCACGTAAAACGATTAGGCAGGCTGAGAATTGGTCATCGTGATGCTCACATTTCATTTCTGCTCACTCACTGAGCTGATTCACATTTGTAGAATTGGTTGTAAAGAATTAAAGAAAACTTGACGCAGGGCGACTTTGAGACTGAGGATGTAAAATTCGAACTCGATTTGTTTCATGATGGGAGCCACTTTGGTGACCTCTGTTATATAATATCTCAATACACGACTCTTGAACAACATTGATTAATATCATATTTGGCGAAATGTAGCTGTAGTGGTTAGAATGCTGCGTTAAATAAAACAGGTCATATCAATACCCCATAATGGTTCCGCCCTTGCATAGCCTCGACCTCACGCAAGCTTAGTGATAACCAGTCGAGTTTCACAACGCAATTTGTAATAGAATTGTGGGCGGGCTGGTTCCTTCTCCGACAGAAACTTGTCATATGGTCCCAGTTTTCTCGTGTTGACATCATCCATCCTGCTAGTCAAGTGACAAGCATGATATGTAGAGCAAAACGGAACAGCACATCCATGTCAACAAACTTAATAGATTGTCCGGCTTTACTCAGAATTGCTGCAAAATATAGAACAGAGACACCAACGTCATCAGTTTTGTCCTTTATTAAAAGCAAGGAGAAAGGGAAAAATGATCATCGGATTCAGGCTGACCCAATAGTTTGTCATCGGACATTGCGCTTAGTTTGTTTTTTTTTTCAGCTGAAATAACAGGGTCCATTTTATGGCCTTCATAACCGGAGTATAATGCATGCTGATGTGCTGAGTTGCAATGAGTTGAACAGCGTGAAATGTTCAAAAACAGGCAGTGAAACGGTAAAGAGAATTGGCACGAAGGATAGACATTTCTAAAGTTAAATACGGCAGACGAAATGCAGTATTTTAGATCATGAAATAATACGAAAAGGGTGTCTTTTAATATATTTTTAATATTGTAGGTCATATGTGACTAAATGAAGAAATACTAGCCATTGCTAACAGCTGATAAAAATGGTCCCTATGGCCTGTAAGTTGCTACCAGGTGCTCTTAATATTGTAACTAAATGTTCGATACCACTTGAATTAACCTTATATCTCACACTAACTCTTACCTTAACCTTAACCCTTACCCTAAATCCAGCCGTGAGTGTAACCGTCTTGAACACATTAATTGTCCTAGTATAAAACCTCTTTCTTCTAGAGTACAGAATGTAGATCTAGAGTCTCTAAGGTCGGGTTCAAAGCGTTGATTCAGATCAAACAATTCAATTTGATTAGTTAGAAAGGAAACCTGATCGTTATAGACCACTGGCTCTATTTTGATCACCTGGGCGCAATAGTCAGTACGATATATTCAACTGTGATGAGGAAGGTGGGTTTGTCAAAGTACATCAATATTCAACACTTTTGGCTTTCAACGTTAACTGTTAGAATTTCCTTTCACTATTTAATTGTGCTTCTGCACGGCTCAAATGGCAGACAGATGTCCTTTTGTGTCACTGCGTATATCCGCTTATCTTGTCAATTGAATGACAATATTGAAGGAGGAGGGGATAACAATAAAAGTCCACGCATAAGTAAATTAGATGTACCTTGCTGACAACACGCGTTATCAACTATGTTGTGAGTTCGTCGACCTTTCAGTCTCTGTACTTTGCCCATATACAACGTTGCTCAGTTTGCGACCGAAAATTAGCAGAGCCGTCAAAAGGGCATCATGTTGCTTCAGTATAGCACGCTATATTATATAGGCACGTAGGTGGTTAAATCGCCTGTCATTTTGTGGGTCGCGATGGCCCCACCGATAGTTCACATCGTCCAGCCAATACTACTGATCTAGATACAAAGTATGTGAAAGTCCACCCCAGATGTTCACATGTTTATCATATAATCTTTGCCCTCTATGGGAATATACGCCTGAAAAGTATAACATTACCTTTTTGTACGCAATATGAGGAGAGGATTTATGATGTCATTAACACTGATCTAAGGCGCATCGCTCTGACTCAGCATCGGGATGATCTGATCGGTTGGCAGGGGACGAGGGCGTAAGGGGTGGGAGACAGAAAAAGTACATAGTCAAGTGCTATGTAAACAATGTGGAGAGGCAATAAAGAGGCTTTTAAAGATTCAGTGAGGAAAAAAATGATACTTTGTCTGTGTCTTTATTTGATTTACTTGGAAAAAGTTGTTGTTGGCATTTCATAAAAACAGGAAGAAGTATAGCAGAAAGTACAAACAGTTTTTCTCTTTACATGGAACCGAGAAGGAAAAGTATCAAACTGAGGGTTAATAAAGTAAGCTACGTTAGAATAAAGGTAATATACTAGTTTCGACAAAAGTACATTACTGATACTAAGAAAAAGAATGTTGAGAATAAATGGTTGAAATTAGGATTTTAAAATGTTCAAAGAAAAAAAATTGTGTCTTATTATCATTTGATAAAAAATAGAAAAAAAAAGTATAGAAAGAAAGAAAGATAAACAAATATTTGTCTTCTTATAGAACTACGAACGAAATTAAAGAAATGAAGATAATAAAAATAAAGATAATATCGATAACACAAAGAGAAGGAAAGAGTGGCGGACCTAAATAATACAAGTACCAAAAGAAAGAGAGAAGTGGTCCCAAAGTTTTTTTTGTAAGACTTGTGACCGATTTGTTTTACTTGCTAAGGCTATAGATTAAAGGACGGCTCCCTCGTTCGTCGTGTTGACCGAGGGGACACTGATTCTGAATGGTGTAGGTTCTGATTGCAAACAGGGATCATGTCAAACAGACTAGAAGGCGATGCGCTTTTGTAACAATCTCTGCTGGTATCCGCCCAGTACCTTCTGCCACGCTGGTTAATAATCTGTTCCTGGCAAAAACTAGGTCATGTCTTCTCGGAAAGTCGACCTCATTTAAGAAATTGTTGACAAGGCTTTCTTTGAGTCGACAGAAATGACATCATCTATTCATGTTAAAAAGAGAGAACATTAAACATTATCGCAAAGTCATAAAAATGTAACTAATTGTATATACATAATTTTCTTTTGTTCTTTCCATTGGATAGTATTTAGGTGCAATAGGATTTAGGGGCGGCGAGGGAGAGGAAGACGACAGGAGGGACAGGTACATTGGTTCATTTGACCGATTTGCGAGTTTTTGTCGTCTTGAAGCCATATCCATTGCGCTTTAAAATCTGCTATATTAACCCCTTCACTGCCAAGCCTACTTTAAAAATCCCTTCTGCTAACTCTCCTGCATGAAAGTTAATGACTGCTCTGACTTAGAAGGCCAGCATACTTAAGGTAGTCCAGTGTTAATAAGTGTTTTTACTGTGCCAGGGTCGACGCACTGGGTCTATGAGTTTAAAATAATATCTAAATCTTCTGGTGGATATGTCCATGGTAGCCAAAGGGTTAGACAAATATCAGTAATCTCGTGATTAAAATAAATTTAAAAAGGCAAGATTGAGAACAAATTCGACTCTAATTATTGTAGAGTCTCGGTCGAAAGAACCAGAGGGGGGTGAAAGTGATAGCTATAAACCGTTGAAAAAACTAAGGGAGAGAGGGGAGGAGAAAGACGATTGAATTGCATCACATAGAGCTGATAAGTTTAGCTTCACTGTAATTGATATGTCCTAATCTTTCATAAACATTTCATAATTATAGGTCATAAAGGTCATTTTCTACCTCTTTTATCTACTTTTTTTTCATTGAAACTTTATAATATATTTTCATTTGACTGAGAAAGGGCTTTTCCGGGGAAAAAATATGAAATGCTATGCGCAGAGCATCTATACATTTTTATATTATTATCATGCATAAAAACCATGACATATGAGACCCAGAACGATGAAATCAGGCGCTCGTCAAACTGAGGCGACCCGAGAAATTACCTGTTTTTCAACAGTGAATGAATTTTTAACATTTTTTCCTTCACAGAAGATTTCTATATCAATCTAAAAATGTATTTCAGAGTCAAATTTGCTGAGATAGATTGAATAAAAGCCCCAAAATTGTAATAAGGATTAACTAGGATTAACAAAAGTGATGGTCATTTTCTCACTAAATTCAGCTGCAGCAACAGGTCACTCCCATCGTCTATGATTGCCAATATTTCGACTTCTACTTTAGGTACAACATTTTTTCCCCACACAGAAAGGGAACTCAATAACCTTCACAGTGATACCAAAAACTCCATGTGCACAAAATTTGACGAGAGACTGATTTCATCGTATCGCATCTCATTTATTTAAAAGAAAAACACGTCTAATCGTCAGACATCATAGATGTATGTTCAAAATTTCATGCTTATTGGATCATGGATGATGGAATCTGTTATTATTTATAACAAGAAGTGTTTACGTAAATATAATCCAAAATAACAGCCGGTCATGGCACATATATGAAAAAAAAAAAAAACATTTTTGGAACCGGTTCTTACTTAATTGGTCATAGTCGCTTGAATGACTAGCACCAAGTTACATTATCTTCAAAACTTATAAAAAAGATATGCTTTCGATACTGCTGTGTAAATGATATGATCTGCAGCGACCACAGAGACGGGAAGAACATTGTTCCCGTGGGAAAACAATGTCAACATAAATCAGTTCATATTCCAGGTGTATCTTTTGTTCAGTAGCCTAATTTGAATGATATAATACACGCTTTTCAAAAATCAAATTTAACAACATCACGGAATATAATTCTACCCTTGAAATGTACGATAGGTTTTCCGTGGACAGCAGAATTAACATGAGAGTAAATTAGTTGTGGATGGCTAAAACTTCTATAATCGTTGTTAAGAACTAAAATACTCATGAAACACTAATCAATCTACTTATTATCTTTCAATGGCGTTCGCATGAGACATTAGGGCTTGCTCTATTTGTAGAGTTTCAACCCGTGTTGTGCAAACGCCTTGACCAATTGAATAACATGTCTGTATATCCTTGACGAGCTATCACTTCGTCAGTGTACGTGAAAGGCGTAAACAGAACGTAATATAACGGTGCAAAATCATTTTCCATAACTCCGTTTTCTCAAGAACAGGTCGGCTAATGGCTTCTTAGGGGGTCCAACTGGTGAACTATCCGAGCTCGGGAGTCTCCAGATGACCCGCTGCTGGGCAAGATTGGCTGGTGTCTGCCTGCCATGTCAGTCAGGGCAAACATGACGGGAGGACATCACTTCATAGACCAGGGGAACTGCAGATGCGCGCCTGACGCCATTCCAGCGATACACAGACAGAATGGACGGTGACCTCTCGCTCATGTTTGCACGGCAAGTCCTTCCTTGGACAGAGATAATATAAAGTCTATCATCTCCGACGATGTGGGAAAACTCAAGATAGTCAAAGAGCCGATCTGCTTAGCGACTCAGAGGTTAGATTTTTCATTGAAATGATTTTTTAGTACTGTACATTACTACAACAACATACTTATCTCACACTACCATTAGACCTAGTCATGGTTTGGCGTAAATATTATAACTGACACGGTATCAGTTTCTTTCGACATTTTTAAGATTAAAATTTATGCACGTGGATACTTGATTCTAATTAGGCCGTGCAGTCCCTAGCCGTAAATTTAGTGAGAAGCCAAAGTACCTCTATGCTTGAAAAAGACATGGAGACATAATAACGGTATAGATATAGTTCTTTAAACAGAGAAAATTTGACAGTTATGGGGGGAAAAAAATGATGAAAAGAATAATCAGAAGAAGTAATAGAAAGTTTGGATCAAGGACTTAGCAAGTAGGGGGAAATCATTCAAAACCGAAATAAAGCTGAAGCAATGACGGGGGAGAGAAATAAAAAAGTAGTACAGATGAAAGATATGTCATTAAAGCCACATACAGAGGACTTCTGATAACATCATATTAAAACAGTGTTGGCTGAACTCTACTGAAAAAAACACACTGAATGAGGGGGCCAAGAACTTTAATAGGGATTGTTTTTGATCAGTTCTATTATTCCCCTTTGCCAGAGGAAAACAAAAACAGAAGGAAAAAAAATTGCGCTCTTAGAATGAAACATAGATCATGAAATAATCCGAAAAATTCATGGTGTAGAGAAACTGTTTTCTTTGTATTGTACTAATCTTGTCATTTTTAATTGTGTGTGTGTGTATGTATGCGAGCGCGTGTGTGTGATCAAGCTTTCAGGTAACAAGAAACAAAAGTGATTTTATTCTTCTTTATACAGCTTATTCAACGCCCCTTGTGTCTGGCAAAGGGAAGTAATTTGGCTGATAAAAAATCAATACCTATTTGAAAAAGACACTTTTTATTTTTTTCGAAACAATCAAGCAATTTGAACTGTTTAGTAGTTCTGCTTATAGTTCGACCTAGTAACACAACAATCTGAAATGTTTAAAATGGACGAATATGAATGGAAATATGTTTTAATAAATAAAACAGATGTAATACGGAAAAAAGGACTAAGTTACTGCTGCAGGTGGACAAAATATTCCCAATGGTCAACTGCTACCAGGTGGTCTCAATATTGGAACTAAATGTTCAGGAATTCTTGAATAAACCCCATGTCTCAGCCTGACTATTACTTTAATTCTCACTGTACTCCTAACCTTTACCCTAACCTTAAATCTAACACTAATCATAACCTTCCTGAAGCCACTTGCCCTGGTATGGAACTTCTTATCTCTGGACTTTAGAATCTAAATTTAAAATACACAAGATCTAGCCCAATGTCCTGAGTCAAATCAAAGAATGCAATTTGATTGTCGAAAAGGAAAACCTAGCTGCAATAGACCACGGCGTCTGTTTTGTTCACCCGGTGTCAATGGTCAGTGCGAAAAAAAAATGGTATCAGTATATAACACACTGTAAGAGAATTCTCGTCTGATGGATATCCCGGGCTGATTGTCTTTATAAAGTAGAACTCGAAGAGACTTAAAAAAAAAAGAGAAAGAAAGACAAGAAAGTAAGAAAAAAAAAGATTAAAAAAGACAGAAAGAAAGTAGAGAAAAAGGGCAACAACTGATGTCCAAAGAAGTAGTGGAAGTTGACATAACGCCGGCAAAATGTATGTGTCCCCTGCCATTACTGGTCAAAGTATGAACAACGGCTTGACATTTACTGGCTTTTGAAAAGCCTGACAGTTACATGACAATCTGACCTTTGACCTTATGTTCGGCGCACTGGTAAACACATAGGACAAGCAGGTGCTAGGTCTCCGCTTCTCTGGGCCGAATTGTCTCCCTTGGTTTTTTTAACACTTATATGGCGAAACTATAATGAGAAAAACGGTTAGGAAGAAAGTAGGCCAGCATTACTGTTTAAAAAAGGTACACTACACCGATAAATTACAGTGACACCGAAGTTTTGCAGTTAAACTTCCTAAACATGATTTCAGCATGAAAGAATTAGCCATGTTATGTCAGTTATTGACAGATAATTGATGTTTTAATAACAGGACAGCATTTTTTAGCTTTGCCGGACACCATTTTATTGCATCAAAGTTGACAGTATTCTTTTTGTCCAAACTCAGACAAACACTCCAACCCAAATTAAATACCAAACTGTATTATCCCGTTCCCAGTGTCTTTACATAGACTCACACACCTATTCTAAAATGCTTGGAAACCTGTACCATGTCCTTGATGAACAGACATGTGTAAATGTTGCACGACTTTAACAAACATTATGCAAAAAATTCTTGGAATTTCGGGAATGTACATTGTTTCTTTAGGATCTGACACTGAGCAATTTGCTCGGGGTGTGAATAAGTGAGGCTAATTTCTACGTGCAAAGAAGTCTTTTTTTAAATCTGCACAGCCTGCAGGTCAAATAGAAGACATAATGAACATTTTCACCGTCAATAGAACCAATTGCGTGATCCAATTTGCTTAGGCTCAAGTGTTTGACAATTGCTCTGACAGTTCGAAACAGGTTAAACGTTATATCTAAGTCTTCTCCATTTGTTTTGATTGCACTAGAAAACTGCAGGCGACTGAACAGACAGAATGAATGAAAATTTAAATTTTAAAGAAGAGGATGAACCGGTTTATATTTTATTATAATAATATGTATAAAGATTTTAGTATGAATGTGATGAAATTTCACAAAGAAAAACGAACGATATTTTACAACTATTTCACAGATTTTTGTTTTGTTTTCGTTTTTTGTTTTTTGTTTGTTTTTGTTTTTTGTTTTTTTTTTATTCTAATGAACAACTGGACAAGGAAGAGCGGAGAGTAACATATCGATAGAAAAAACTCAAATGAATAAACAAAAAAAGAAGAAGAAGAAGAGAGAGCGAGAGAGAGGGACAGGGACACACACACAGAGAGAGAGAGAGAGAGAGAGAGAGAGAGAGAGAGAGAAGCAGCCAGAGATTGATTGGCTTTTTCAAAAATCTTTTCTTTTTTCGTTCTTTTTTTTCTTTTGAACTTTCTCGACCTTGGCCCAAATTGTGTGAAATGCGACTTTACGTAATTTTCCTTTTAAAAATTTCAGTTAATGGTTACGAACTTAAGAGCACAACCAACAACACTTCGTAAAGTGGCATACGCATAACAATAGCGAGAGAGAGTGACAGACAGTTCATCTCAAACGAGTATATGGACTATTTTGCAACTATTACAAAAGAAGACAATGAATGTCAAAGAAGACTACACTTGTATTTTTTTTTTTTTGGTCGGGTGGGGGGACGGGTTGTGGCCCGGGGAAGGGGACGGGGGAGGGAGGCTTTTAGAAAGAGTCATGGGTTGTCTTTTGCTAGAAGGGCAATTTTAACAACCACAACATCAGAAGTCACCATTGTTATAGTTTTAGAGCTGAAGACTTATGAGGATTAAACGAAACGAAACAAAACAAAGCGGGGTAAGGAAAACACACACATATACACACACACACAAATATACAGTAAATTGCCATCGGAGGCTAAGGGACAAAAATGCATGACAGATATTACTTAGAGCAAAGGTATTCAAAACTAAACCCAACGTGAGCATTGTTACTCTTTCACGACAAACATATGAAGATTAAACGAAACTTAGCATAGTTTTTGGGGAAGGAAAACAGACATAGTGGGAATTTTCATCGGGAGTCCAGGTGACAAACTGCATTACCTGGACATGGTGAAACGCCTTTGTTCTACCACCTGTGCAGCCGATTCAGGATAATGAAGTGGGTCGCCTTGCTGAAATGAAAGGCAAAGATGAAGGAGGAGGAGTGGGAGGATGGAGGGGGGGGGGTTGAGGGGTGGGGGGGGGGAGGGTTAGGAAAAGAAAACACAAAGGAAAACGGAAAAAGGAAAACTTAAGTGTGGAAAAAACTGAGGCCGCACGTAATGAGGTCAATAGGGAGGGCATAAGAAAAGGTGTGGGACATGAGAAAAAAAAAACAAAACAAAACAAAAAAGCGACGTCAATGGCAATGAGATTTAAAAACAAGAACACCACTTTGCTTGTTAACGAGGGAAACAAATCTGTGAAAACTTAAAATATCAGTAAATACTAGTACCAAAATCTTCAATATTACAATTTCCAGTCCTTTCAAGATGAACTAGTATTATAATAGAATCTCCTTCTGCAGTGTTTGCCACAATAATTTTCAGATGCCGAAGTCTATTTTTCAAAATACATCTCGATAATTTGGCAAGGAAAGTTTTAGAAAGCATACAGAAAGGTGTCTCTGGCTAAGAGTTGATAGAGTTAACAATTTTTACATTCGTGATAAGTTTTGACAGGTTTTGCACACTGGATTGGCATATTGAAGTGATCCCAATACTAGATCCTAAAAGAACATTTATTTTTCATCTTTAGTTTATTCTGATAATTTTTCCTCTCTGTACTTTATTAGATATTTTCACAATCTTCTTGCTTGAGTCATATATTATCCTCGAACGTTCGAACATACGAGAACAAGAGAATGTTGATCGTGAATCATTTACAGCTAATTTTCCTCGACAAAAGTGATTTCTTACTCTTGCCACGCTAGATTACTGTCCTCTGAAAAATAGATTTGAAGTGTAATTGCCTCCTCTGTTAGCATAAGTGCAATAATGAGTTGTTCCAAGCTCGGCCAATATTAATGATCGATAGATTTTGGATCACATGTTCATTGGCGTCTCTTGACGAAGAGAATTGTTTTTTTTTTTTTTTACCAGCCTAATACTTCCTTATGCCGGACACACGAAGTCTTGACTAAGCAGTGTCAAAATAGAAAGAAAAAAAATCTTTTTGTCATTTGAAAGATCGATCATTTAAAAAAAGAATGAAAAAATTATTGCGATTTTTAAAAAGAGTCTCCTTAGACCATGAATGTTTCATAAATTTTCATGTAGATTACGTTTCAAATAAAGAGTCCCAAAAGTGATTTTTCCCCTCTTCACCGCACTTGTTCAGCTCTCTTTATGTCTGGCAAAGGGAAGTGACAGGAGTAGTTTAAAAAAAAAAATCATGATGAACTATGCCGTATCTGCACCTAATAAACAAATCCATGCCATTTGTATGAAGGATGTTCCCTGGACTATGAGAGCGACCTCAGTACCTCATTGAATCAGTCTCGCCAGACTGAACACGAAGAAGCGGGGATGAATTAGATAGTGGGCATAAATGAAACAATGCATTATAAGGTGTTCTGCAATTTGAAAGCAGAAGCAGACAGCGCTCTGTGTAAATTGTTTCATGTTTTTTTATACCGTGTTAACTTCATCCCAAAAGGATTTCAATCTGACGTAGACTTCGCATTTACATTCTGCTTTGATGTAGAAACCGGAGCTGTTGACCTCTTGAAACACTCACCAATTAAAGTTCACAGCAAAACATGTGAAATAAAAGCATCACAAAGAAAAAGGCCTCCTCGCTAACTCGGTAAAGTAATCCCTGAATTAAGCGCCCCATTTACAATTATAGCGATGAGCCATACGTTTGCCATCTTAAGAGGAGACTTGAAATTGACCATAAAAAAAGAAGACGTCCAGCCTTAACTATTATAATGTATTAAACATCACGAGTTCACGAAATGCAAAATGTTCTTAAAACGTTTTAAATGCGAGCAAGGTTTCAAAGATTAAAGGAAATGAATGGCCGTAAAAATTGGAAGGGGCGGAAATGAAATTGTCCCGAGGTAAACGCACAAGTCACACCTCTGTAAATGTCTTCATGATAAAAAGTTACTGATTAATTTGTGGACATAATTTAGTTGAGTTAAATGCTAACTGACATGTCTGTAAAGTTGTGTAGTGTACTGGACAGGAACTACAGTGCATGGTGACGACGGCAACCAAACTAGAGAGAAAAAAAATGTGACGCTAGACTAAAGACAAATGTTTTTGGCTACAAAACTCTCAATTTTGAACTCATGAAAATAAAAGGAGCATTCAGACTACAGATTAATCTATCTGTATAGCAATATGTAATTAAACAGGCACCGACATCATGAATTGTATGGAGTTCACTGAAACTGCAACAGAAGGAAAACTAGTATTCTCGTGACAATGTTGCATTTTTTTTTCTTTCAGTCAGAAATCCCATCCAGTGTCTATTTGTTTTTTCTCTAAAACTCATATTCTTTTCAATGCGGTAGCCTTTCCCAGTACCAAACGTTTTTATGCTGTAGAAATACAATATTGTCGCAGATTAAAGTATGTCCATAGTAGTGAGGAAGAGAGCACATCGCCAAAGTATATTTTAGTACAAAATAACAGCTCCGACTGACAGTCTTAGCATGTCGAGTTCAGGAAAACGGCTATTTTCCTCTTCAATTCCTGCATTCCAAGCATTCTGATATAGCTAACGTTCTCAGCCATGTTTATGACTACCTTCTTTCCATTGCGACCCGCAAAACGATAAACAGAGATTAAGCAAGATCGAAAGAGAACCATAAAAGTAAGGTCGTTATTATATAATTCCTGCGCAAATCCCTTAAGGGTACCCTTTCCTGATTTACAGTGACATTCGACGACCTTGCAGAACAATTTACTTCAGCTACTATCCAGTATCCACCGTACCGTACCGTACTAACTGCATTTAATCTGCAATAATCCTCAAATTACTCATCCAATATTTGAGCTGGAATCAAGGGCAAATATTACAGTACCCCCCTGGGGACTGACGGAAAGTGTGGTGACCCAGACAGGGTGAACAATGCTTGGAAAGCAGTGGAGTGAATGGGGCATTTGTTGCGGTATTTGTGATAGGGAATAACTTCTCATGGCTTCGGCCTCGGTTAGTAAAGCTGCTTAAATCCACTAGATGAGACCAGTGTGTCCTCGGTGAGTTGTGTCATTGGATGGACTTAGGCGTGAAATCGATGCCCCCATCTCATTGTGTGAGTGGCACCCAAGCAGGGGGCATTGGGACAGCAGATCCCTTTGGCCGTGGCGCTGTGGAACGCAGTGGTACAGTTGGTCTGGCCTGTCTCTGCGACTTAACAACTCAACCATTCACCGAAACTGACACCTCTCAGCCGACACCACTAACCCTGGATGTCTGTGGAGGGAGAAAAATTGGTCAAACTAAGACAAGATCTTAGACAGAGCTCTTCGTACAAATAGGCCTAATAATTAAACATGAAGATGATTGACAGCGTTAACAATAGTTATACTATTAATGTTTTTTTTTTTTTTCAAATAACTGGAGTCACGTACCATAATAATTTTCTCTTTAGCCCTCAATTCCATCTGAAATCATCGGGACTTGACGAGATATGCACCAGTCTTCTCCATCCGTCTCAGTTGTGGGCTTGTTCCTGCATCACCACTACCAAATGTTTTCTCAGCCTTTCTTCTGGACACTGCACTGTACCAAAGCCAATATGTAATCCCAATAGAGGTATCTGGCATAAGAATAAAGCCGTATAAATTAATCATAATTGCCTTGTTTCACCAGTGACCCCAACTTAAAATATAATGATGAAAGCAAAGCTCAGCAGATCTTTGTGTTAAAATAGCATTTGCAACGATCCACGTACAGCAATTATAATGTTTAAAATAGGAACATAATTGGAGATGGCTCTGGATCTTTAGTAACAGGAAAGTGTGTCACAGAATTTCAATAAGACGATGCGCCGAGCACTGTAAAATGAGCATTGTATTTCAGAAACGATGTAGATTTTTCTAGAATTATAAAAATTAAAGGTTTATTATAACTATCTCTCTGACAGGAATATACCATCACAGAATAAGATTAAGGAGAACCAAATGTCTGATATCACTGTCTAAGGATACATAATTATGAAGTGGATGCTGCCCTGCAATTTAAACACACATGAATGTAGGACAATAATGTGGCGTTTATAAGATATATAGTCCTGTTGAAGATCCTACATTCAATACTATGTCAGACGAGAGCGAGTTGCAGTCGTGCTGATTCGCTCCTAAATAAAAACCCACTGCCAGTTTCAGTTCCTATACTATATAGTTTTATGTGCTAGAACCTATTCTTGTCTCTCTAAAAGACGGTTAACAGGACATTTGATCTTTCATGGTCAGTATGTCCACTGTGGAAGTTTACAAGGGATGAGAGATGATCTTCAGCCTTTGTTATGTAATGTTCACCCCCCTATCACATTATCTTTATCTCTAAAAACAACAAAGTAGCACGTTAGTCATACGTTGGTATGTGGTAACATCCGAGACTTATGCCTGGCTCCTGGGAAAGAATATATGTCGTAAAATGATACCGTCCAAAGACAACTATCCTTACATCATCCTCAAGAAAAGTGCGAAAAGCAAAAGGAAAATGACTGAGAGGAAGAGAGAGAAAAAAAAGCAAAGAGGCGAGGAGATGGTAAAAGATAATAAGAAGACGCCTAAAAGGAGGAGACAAAAAAAGGAAGAAAAGCAAAAGAAAAAAAAAGAAGAAAAAAAAGAAGAGAAAGAGGAGAAAACAATGAAGTGACCATGAAGAAGACAGGTATTAGCATCATTAACATCTTTAACAATCATAATGTAAAAAGCAACTGTATAATACCGGTATTTGTTTTCCTCTTCTCGGCTCTAAATTCCGTCTGTAATCATGGCTGCGCCTCTTGACGAGCTGTGCATAACTTTGACACTGTCCCGGCACTGTGAAGCTAATTAAAATGTCCGTTATCGGTTATTTTCAAATGTTAGACAGATCAGTGGTCTTGTAACCTCCATAGCTTAAAATAGAGTTATTTGCAGTGCAACATTAATTCAAATCAATGTTCGATTTCAACAAGTTACAATTGTAACAGTTATAAAAATTCCATCAAGAATCTATTGCTTAATTTCTTCAAATTCTCTCTCATCGACATTTCATCATGTTTGATGATGACGATGACCAGAGTTATCTCACTGCAAGCTGGAAATTTATTGACAGACCTTCTAGTGGGCAGTGAGTCCGGCCTTTGAAAGACAGTATTGTCTGTATTTTACTATCTGTCGCATAAAGATGACGGTGGTGGGTGATTCTTTGGGTCCAAGGCTCAATAGACAGACAGTCTTTTTAGCAACATAGCATCCGAAAAGTGTGTAGACCAGTTTGGGCATGGATACCCTTGAATATGCGGGCTCTGGGCAGCTTTTACCTTCCTTTGCCTGCGCTTGTCCTCTCCTGCTCTTCTTCTGGCTGTTCCAAAGATCTCAGCATTTTTACCTGTCAAAACTTCACAGCTGTCCCTGTCCTTGGCGATGTTTTATTAATCCTTACATGGGGTGTATGTTCTCATGTAACTTATCTATGATTTTCCCTGTGGGCGCAGAGGACTAAGGTAAATTTAAATGACTTTACTCTTCTTAAGTACACCAGAGTGTCAGAGAGATCTATAAGGGCATTTGGTGGAAAGAGACTGAAATGTAAAAAATGTGAGAATTGAAAAGATCAATTACAAAAGGAGCGGCTATTTGATGGGTTCTTTCTGAACTGATTCACCTCATTCACCTCACTGAAGGTTTAAGGATCAATGGAGCAAGCAGGTGCGAAATGTGACAGGGACCAATGGAATATAATCTTTTTTATTATTTTTTAAATATTATATAAATCTCTTAAATCTTAGGCTTATAATGGCTATAAATGCCTGCGCCCATGTGGCCAGAACAGGAAATTTATATGAGGAAACAATTATCAATTTTGGAAATTTTTTGCATAACAGCGTCGACTCCACCTACCTAGCATATTATATTTAGGTGCCCTCACGTTTCTTCATCACATCCCAGAAGACTAGATATCAGTCATTCCCCAAAAAGGCATGGATCGTTGAAAAAAAAGGAGGAGGGGGGGGGGGGGGACTGCAACTTCTTCCCTTGTCTCATAAGATTCGAACCACCCATGTTTTATCGGAAATGCAGACGCCTTATTTCTCGACCCCCACGCACTGTTGGGGTGTACTTCGTTGTCCTTTAGATGTTGTTTTTGTTCATTTAAAAAACACCAGTCCTTGTCATTAACCAGTTATAGTTCATGTGTCCCTAGCTCACTCGCCATGGCGGGTTGTATGGAGGACATGGGGTTTCAAACCTT
>JBCEWB010300745.1:0-22320 GCA_039654565.1 Peronia peronii | reverse complement strand
GTTGTTGTTGTTGTTGTTGTTGTTGTTGTTGTTGTTGTTGTTGTTATTGTTGTTGTTGTTGTTGTTGTTGTTGTTGTCTCTATTAATTTTGTCAGGTTAGAACATTACTTTTTTTTGTTGTTGTTTTTCCTCTGAAGCTTTTCTAGTAAAGTCGTTTTGTAGTCCTGCCACTGGGATCGCTAAAACAGGATATCGTTTCATTTACAGTTAAAAATTTCCTCGGCTTGATCGACATGGGATGCGCGCCGGCAATGAGAAAGGGGAAATAACCCAATCCAATCGTGGAAGAAATTGGGATATAATGTGTTATTCATCTTTACTTCGTTGATTACCCTAGTATTATATAAAAATTGTTGTATTCTCAGTGTCGTCAACATATTTTAACGAAATTTTTCCAGGATTGTAATTCGACGCCCATTCCTTGAAGCATTTTTTTTTTTTAGTCACACTTTTGATATTGTACAATCATTCTTTATTGTTTTCCATTCTTTATCAATGCTTACTTGAGTCATAAACATTTATACTTTTCGTAATATATAGATATTTTGGTCTGCCAGCGTTATGGCACATTGTGTTTACTCTTTATATCTTTGTAAAGAAGTGTATCTGCGGTTTGTCTTATAATGAGAGTTTCGAGGGTTGGACACGACAGAAAAAAATAGGGTCAATGGGAAAAAAGTCGACAATAATATGCCCGAATTGGAATATTAGATATCATGATAACAGAATTGTTATTGCTGCTATTGTCCTCGTTGCTGATATTATCGTAATTGTTGTTGTTATGTTGTTATTGTTTATTCATCTTTTTTCTCAGTCAGAGACTGACTGTGTTTTCGAGGGACCGTTTTTGCTGTAGAGAACTATACATTCGTCTAATTATTAGGGGTAACACCGAGTGTGACAGGAAAAATTAGCTTGCTAACCAATAGATTTTCTGGATAAATGTTCTGAGATCTATCATTTCTTGACATTTGCACTGTTCCCTGACATTCTGTTTTGTTTTGTTTCTGTTTCTACTGCTGTTAATGTTCTTTTGTAAGCATTGCGTTACATAAAACCTTATTTATAACGATGACATTGCTTTTTCAGTACAATATTACATACAATAAATATTTCTTATCAGCACTCTGAATCTAGTCAATGGCTCAACGAAATCGGAAGTTCATCGTTTTGAAAGTTGGCACAAATAATTGGATCGGAGGTGGTATTTTTTCTAAGTACCAAAAATTTACAGATTTCAAGCATGCAAGCATTAACTTATAATACATTACTCAGCGGATAGTTGCACTTACAAGAGAGGGTTAAATCCAAATATATCGTTCAGTCAAATGATTTATCCATTCAAATTACATGCTGTGAGGTGCACTATTATCAAGCTTTCTAAGTCTTTTTATTCACTACAAGATTGAGACAAGTATTGGTATTCTTACCACGTATTTCTTAAGCGTACTGCTTGCTTTATAATCTTCTAGGGATTATGAACAACTATATCTTGGCATTTGTGGACTAAGCTTTATTATTAGGACCATTTCATTTATATGCAATACAGCTGCATTTATGTGAACAAAATGTTTTTCATGATCTCTTGCTTTATATGAAGTTTTGTTCAAGATAAACATAGTATAGGACTGCGATTGTCCATCAGCTTATTGTTATTTGTGTTAAATGTGAGACCTATTCCAAATGTGTTTCTGTGTAGTATATTTCATGCTTTTTCTCTTTTTCTTAATAAGGTGTCTCAGACAACTTTCCTCTCTTCAGCTGAAGTTGGTGTTCAACATTGATATGCATTAGCATGAAACTCAAACTTATGAAAAGAAGTGTAGAAGTCCCGTACATAAAATTTTTAATGATAAACAAATCTGAAATACGATTTAATAAATGCTCTAGGATTTGTTGTGAATTTTATTTTTCAGTGACTTTTCAATCAAATATTCTTCTAAATATGAAAATAAGATCTACCGAAAGAAAGAAAACATACATAAATGAAAAACTAAAACAAAACAGATCATGTTACCCATGGCATTTTGCATTGTGTCACACCGCAAACAATGGACGGAATTATGATAAGGGCAAATAACAAAATTGAAAAGCTTCTATTCCTAACATGGCGAAAATTCCAGGATAGAAAACAATGTTTCATATCTACATGTACATTTAAAAAACAATGGGAAGTAAAATTTTAGGCATCACAGTTTGAGAATGAGACTGAAACAACAAACACAAATATTTTAACCCCTTTGAGAATTTCGATACGATTATATCTTAAGACACTTTAAAACTTGATTGAAATTAACATGGGAAATGTGCATTACTATCTCTTTTTTAATTAAATTTTCATTTGCCATATGAATGTATTGCGGAGATTTTCTCTTCAAAAATGTCACCTCACATTTTATTAACATATATAGAAATGAAAGATTTTAGAAAATTCAAGATAATATTAATTACTTGAATGTCTTCACGTTTACCCATTTGAAGTTTCAGCATAGGCTGTTAGAGATCAACAATTGGTCATATGCCTCATACAGCTAATCAGTTTCACTTTGTTTTGGGATGAATTATCACTTAATATAATAAATACAGTTAATTTCAGCCATTTGTAAGAGTTACCACATTAACATGTCTAGTTCTCCTTTAAGATGAAAGATCTAGTTCTGCAACAATTTCAGATGTAATAGATTACAAATAACGATGGCTTCTAATGTGCAATCAGTGACACGTGAGAAACGACCATAATCACTTCAGACAAAACCAACCTTAATAAGAACAAAGCGAAAGAGCATTGAGAATCCACGACAAAGTGAGCAGACATTGCCCAATCTGAGCGGATACAGAGTATGCTTTGATTTTTTTTTTCTGTCTAAAAATGTCGATGCCGTCCAGTTACTTTGTCCTTAACTGTCATGATGTTTGTTTCTGGCCGAATTAACTCACAGTAAATTTTGCAATAGTTGCAATTCATCCGTTTGACTTGGAAGACAAACTTTTCCTTTTTCCTGTTTAAAGATTTAAGAAACTTCCTCCAATGCAGACCCATAAATAAAGTCCACACTCCCTAAAAAGATATTTGAAAAGAATATCATCATGGGGAATGCTGCAAAGTTGGATGCTCCAAGGTAGTAGGGACCAATATTCAATAACTATTAGAAGAAATCACTAATATGCTACTAGGAATTCTTGACCAAAAAAAAAAAAAAAAAAACCAACACTGTCAACAAGACATTTAATATCTAATGTTAAACATGAAGAGTGAACTCGACAGGATAACACTTCACTGAGCTTGTGTCGGAAAATTTGAGTCACTTTCTATTAAATTCAAACCATGGTCTGTGAGCAATATGTGATTATTCTCCGTGACAAAACGTCACTGGTCATTGACTAAAAGCGCAACTTAACATTGGCCGTTCAAAGATGCCGATCTGCTCAAAGACTGGCTCGTTTTATATTTCGTGCTTGTATGATTTTCCTAAAATTAGACATCAGGAACGAGATATTCGTCCTTTATTGTTATTGAACCGTGAACAATCATTGCTTGAATATGAACTGATAACGTTGTTAAAATAGTGGCATTCCAGTAGTTTCAGTTGAGACTTTTAGCTTTAAAAAAAAAAAAAAACACACACACACACACACAGACTGTTGAAACCTCTTATCCATCAGTTGTTAACAGATCCCGGGATCACTTTGTGGCAAAACTCAGCGGAACAGAGCCTTGACTTTTTTCCACATGAATTCCACGATTTCGTAGTCATTGCTCTGCAGGGCCACATCCTCTTTGACCTGTGTGAAGGAGTCTCCGATGATGGTGAGAAAGATGCTCATCAAGCCTATGTAGACGACACCTATGTAACTGTGAAATGCGATAAGATAAGATAATACTACGTTATTCATATGGGCATATTATTTTCATTTTTTCATCACCGTAAAATGAACCTATCTATATCATATAACTTACGTTCTCACTTCCCAACAACAGCACGTTATCAAATGAATAAAAGCCATTACATGTGCGTATCTTAGAAATACATATGATATCATTTCACCTTGTACAGAATTTTCGCCAGGTCATAATTTTCAGGTATCTGGACAAGAATGTATTGTCTGGGTTCTATGTTATCCTATGAACGAATATTCTCACACTCTATTTCCTAGTCAGTAGTGAAAGTGGTTTTGTGGACAAATTAATGGAACGAAAAATACACCTTTTATAATTTTCTTGATGAATCATCAACTTAAAACCGCTTCTTTATTCTGTTAGCTCAGTATATGGATGGTATTTTTTAGCTCAACTCTAGATAAACTATCTCTGAATATCATTCTTAGGAACATGCACTGAAATATTTGATTGTATTCGTGTGTAGAAATTCGTCTTTGTAGATACTAAGAAAATTGTGTAGATACTAAGGCAACATGAATGTGATGTTGGTGGTTATAACGATGAAAGTAAGTGATACCTAATTAGAAGAAAACTGGAGCTGTCAGTCAGATGGTTAAAGTGAGAAACTGGTTGACATAATATAAGACTAGTCATGAGACACGAACTGCCGTTGTATAAATGTTAGTGATATTGCTCTCACTGCTGCTGTTTTTATAATTATTGTTGTCAGTTTGTTATCGCTGTCGGCTGCATAGTTTTGGTGTTGTCCTTGTTCTTGTTGTCATTGTCTTGTTGTCGTTATGTCAGTGTCGTACCCGTCGTGGCTGCCGTCACTATCATTGTCATTGCTGTTGTTGAGGTTGTTACTGCTTTGCTGTTGATGTTGTGTTGATTATAATAATTTGCAATACGGTTCTATTCTTTTTCATTAATTGCTGGTGCAAAGATGTCCGCAGAAAATAGGGTTCTTCGCAAAGAAATAGCACAATAGGATTCATTTTTATTCAACTCTAAGTTTGGCAATATTGGATTTATAGTCTTTTTCGCGATCTGGGTTTTGAAAAACAGACTAAAGTTCGTTCACAAGCTGGCCAGTCAGTCAATCAGTCAGTCAGTTAGTCAGTCGGTTGGTCGGTCGTTCGGTCGGTCGGTCGGTCGGTCGGTCCATCGGTCGGTGCGTTGGTTCGTTGGCTGGTTGATTGAGAAGCTGGTTGGCTGGTTGATAGGCTGGCCGATTGGTTCATTAGTCGGTTGCTGGTTGGTTGGTTGGTTGGTTTGTTAATTGGTTGGTTGGTTGATTGTTTGGTTGGTTGGTTGGTTGGTGGTTGGGTTGGTTGGTTGGTTGGTTAGTTGGTTGATTAATAGTAATGATGATGATGAAAACTAGAAAAAAAATGGCAATAAATACAATTACTACGCCTACAATTCTTACCTGAAGAAAAAGATGGGACCCCAGAAGGGCTGAGCTCTAGTCATGGCTTCATAATCAAAACTGCCCAGAGCAAAAGCAAACATGGATTCTGCAGCTGTGACGATATTCTGATAAGTCATCAAGACATTGCCAAAGAGCAGGAAAGCTGTGGCCGTGAAGGCGCCAAAGTATAGGAAAAACGTGATGGAAAAGACCTTGAGATCTTTGGAGGCCAGTTTGATCTGGAGAAATAATATTCAGTAACAGAGTTTGATCTGGAAAAATAATGTCAAAGGAAACAAACGGATGTGTTACAAATGTATGTTTCGTATATAAAAACAAAGCAGGGCCCAATCTATGATAGGACTCTCGTTTACTCATTTATATCAAAGATAAAGGATCATCAACCTTCTTAATCTAACTATCATAATCTAAATCTTGAAGTGCGAGGACCTCCTGTAGACATGAAAATAAACAGAACAAGGTACAATCTCAACGGAATAACGGAATCAATAGGTAATGAGATACCTAATGCTGTTTATAACACAAACAAATATAATAAGAAGTGGCCTGACACGAGAGGTTGATAGACAGCATTAGAAAGGGGACACACTGACAAGCATATAGAGCTCTAAAAATACTCAGAGAGACAAAGACCGCATGGACAGGGCAATGAGCTGCACAGGCACGCGGGCTACTAACATGTTAATTAATCTGATTTAGACTGAAAAAAGTGATATACGTATATATATACTGAGATACATGGTCTGATGGATAAATAAAAGGGCTAGACGGATGGCCGGATGGCTTACGGACTGGCAGGCTGACAGACTGGCCTGCTGGGTGGCTGGGTGGGTGATTGGCTGGCTGGCTGGCTGTCTGGCTGGCTGGCTGGATGGATGGATGGATGGATGGATGGATGGATGGATGGGTGGATGCATGGATGGATGGATGGATGGATGGATGGATGGATGGATGGATGGATGGGGATAGATGTATAGATGGATGAAAGGAGGGAGGTAGGGAGAAGGAAGGAGGGAGGAAAAGAGAGAGGGAAGAAAGAGAGAGGTGGGGACTGTGAGGATGATAGGAACAGTGACATTAAGATACATACAGTGGCTCCCAGCATGCCCATTTTCTTGTTGAACTGCAGTAACTTCAAGAACTGAATGGTTGCCATGTAAACCACCACTGCCATGATGTATCCATACATCTCATCGTATAAGGCGATTGAGTTGAAGTTGACAAAACCATCTGGTGAGAGCGAATTCAACAAACGTATAAGATTTCAAACTAATTAAAAGGAAAGAAATACCTCACATAAAAAGTGAAGATTTCACATTCTTGTTGTTTGGTCGGCGAAAATAACCAAAATGATAGCAGTCTCCAGAAAAAAAATGTAAATGTAGGTGTCTTTCCTGTTTTTGTGAAGAACATGACACCCTATGATAGACACACCTACTGGTGTATTTAACATAAACAAAGGAAAAGGTATCCAGATGTACAGAACAAAAATGACTATACACAAGAGTTCATAGAAAAAGAAACTGTCGCTAATATCTCATTGAATGATGAATTAGTAGACAATATTAACTGATAGGGTGCATGGATTAATTGATATGGGCGTATCGATGGGTGCAATTTTAAATTAATCAAAGATTGAAAGATGATGTGGTTCATGAACTGGCACAATTGCATGGAGAGATAATACTTGTCTCTGAAAAACACTGACATCTGAACATCTATCACCTGATTTTCAAAATAGTGTGATCACATTCAAATTATATCAAGAGAATTTAAATCATGTCTCCGATTTCGTTTTTCTTCTTCTTTTTTCATGGTCCAGTGTCGTTCATAAATTAATAATTTGCGTCACAGTTGCAATCTTAGACTACCTAGAAGGAAGTGTTAAACAATACGCCAAGAAGCCACTGAAATCAGTTTTAAATTTTAAATCGGAGTTTCCAAATATGACTTAGCCTATAAATGAAGTTTATAATTACATAACTTTTTCATAAAGTAAAAAGCCTGAAACAGTTATAAAGGTCCATGAGATTCATTTATTCTAAGCTACATTACGCTTTTTCAGCGGAGACAGTTTACACGTCCTGATATGCGGCACTCATTAGGCATTACCGGACTTTCTATTGTGAAGCGCTCTCATGGCAACCTCGGTCAAAATGTGCTTGAAGGCATACAGGACAATGCAGGCCACGGCAAAGCAGAGGAGAACAAACTCCAACAGACTCCAGAAATCCTTGAAATATGCCAATCTGTGTTGGCGGACTTTCTTCACGCTCTGGATGAAGAAGTGGAGGGTGATGAGGCCGAACAGAATCTCGAACACGAGGACAATGACGCCAAAGCCGCCGATGTAGCTCATCAGACGGAAGACCTTGTGAGGGAAAAATGATAGACGGTTACAACATTGAATGCGCAAACATGCTTTACACTCTTACGTATATAAACCTGATTAGAGACACACATCTCAAACACTCACACAGAGTTCGCATACATGTATATTCACATATACACATAAGTCATACACTCACATAATGCAATGGACAGTCTGACTTGAATTTCAAGACACTGATAAAATGATGTTGTTAATGATGATGATGATGATGATTATTGCCCCGACGAAGAGCCAAGCGGGCTCGAAAATTTGGTAGGATATTAACAACAATATTCAATCTAAATTCTTTGAATATGTTATTTGCTTTTCTTAGTTTTTTAATTGTTTGATTAGTTACCGGTTGGACAGTCGTATATATTTTTCGTAAAATAATGATGATGATGATGATGATGATGATAGTTTTGTAAGCGCGTCCAAAGCCCTGAGAAAAAGTTAACTTGATGAGGACGACTTCGAAAAAAAACCCAAGCCTACTACAATGGTAGTTATTTTTTTACCTTCACTTCTACTCTGGAGGTGGTCGATCCCGTGGTCAAGAACTCAGTCACCGCAGTCACCGAGGCGAACAGATTGATGTTTGGATTATAGATCGTATACTCCAGGAAGATGGCCTTAGTGTTCAAGTCCAGCCAGTCCTGAGCCCTGGCTCTGTCCAAAATGACCTTGGTCCGGCAGAATAGTCTCTTGGTCAGAATCACATAGCCGCCACCTTTGTACGTTGCCAGTGTGCCAACATAAGGCGCATTTTTCAGTTTGACTGAACTTTGATACACCTGGAAGTTACAGGTAAAGGTTAAATAACCAGGTTTTTTAGCAGATAATGTACCTGTCTATTATGCTCAAATACATGATACACTTTTTAAAACAGTATGCTAAACTTTGACACGTGTGGAATCAAATGATATAAAAAGATTAAACAACCAGTTGACATTGTCTTTTGCATGCAGAGTGAATACTATAATAAACACATCCGGTGTTGACATTGTTATTGTTAGTAGTAGTAGTTGTAGTAGTAGTAGTAGTAGTAGTAATAGTAGTAGTAGTAGTAGTGGTAGTAGTAGTAAGTTTTACCATGGTGATCTTAAGATTTCCCTTCTTCAACAGCTGTATTTTGTGAGATCTTAGCGAATATACAATGTAATTAAAAATATTGAGTCTTAACCTTGCCAAAGCAGTTTGATAAAGTAATGAACACCTGTCAGAATTTTAAAACTACAGTTCCATTTCATAATATCATCTGTAAATTATAGCTCAGAACATTTCTAAGCCCTTAACAATCTCAGTTTCATAATCATACTGTCATTCACTAGATTCAGGCAACACAGTTAGACTTTCATGACAGCAATTTTCAGCATCTAATCAGGGTTACTGTCAATCATACAATCATGACAAAATTACAGAGGACTGACCGCCATCTGTGTCATGGTACCAGTGAAAGATTGATGTGTCTTTTATAAAGTCACAATAAACTGGATTATTTACTGTCACAGGTGCCCGCAATATACTCGTACATGTGTAGTGCCGGTCGTTCGCTGCATTTAATCTAACAAGTTAAAACAAAAATCCAACAACTCACGAATGGATCCTCTGAGTCCTCCAAGTCTTCTACCATACTATCGGGTGGTTTCTGCCAATGGGGAAGGTAAGGCTTAGTATCATCATCTGTCCAGCTGTATTCATCTCTGCAATGATTGATTATCGATCTCAATTCCGGTAGAATAGTGCAGGTGTCTGGGGAAACAATCATCAAATCATTTATTAGGACGCAATTGTTTTCTTATTCTAGGGATATGTCATTTCGATCCCTCACTTCAGCTGGAAATATAGTTATTCTGTATATGAACAAACTATTAAGGCAAGAAAATAAAAAATGTGAAACGATTTAACTTGAGACTAAGTTTGAATTCATACTTAACGATATGTAAATACGATGGCAACCATAAAACTGGTCAGAGGGAGTAATGGAGTGGAAGAACCCAAATCCCAGTTCAGATTAAGCCTTCCATAGGCAATCGCTATGCCAGAAAGTGTCTTTCCTATAAAGGCTTCACCAACGGGAGTGATTACGTCAGACTAGCAGAAGTCAGTCCACAGAGACATTCTCAAGTTGTAAGAATATGTCTGTTTATTTGAAAAAAAAAAAAAAAAACAGCGGACAATACAAAGATATTTGATTTTACATGTAGTATCTTTTCTGAAAACCAAGTCATTTCTGAGCGTTTTTCAAAAGCAGTTTTTAATTTTTTGTTCTATTGTCTCCTATATTTCATAGCACGAACTTTAAATAAAATCAAAGTTTTGCTCTATTTCATTTTGCCTTCTTGAAATTACTAAGATACGTTTTTGGATTGCTACCTTATACCATCACATCGTTAATAGCTTCTGGCTCAGCCTTTGATTACTGCCAATTAAAGTTGCGAAATTCTTCAAAAAAGTTCTTACCTAAATAGTTTATCATTATTTTTTAAAACTTAGATTTTTTAAAAGATTAATTCAAGGTGTCTCCTTATCGAGGTAACACACATAATTATCAAAGTCAATAGATTGTAAACTCTCTACCGTCCGCAGTTATACATAGGAAATTAGGACTAAGGAATCTAAGAATTCTACACATGGAAGTCAAGAGCTCATATGATTTCTTGTTTCTCGTAATTGTTCTTGCTAAGTGTGTTAACTAGCGACAGAAGAGCATGTGATCACTGTTATAATGAGGCAGGGCAGCAAGTGGCTATTGTGTGATCTTACCATTTTTAATCCTGTGCTGTCTGAGTCTGGCCACGCCCACTCTGCGAGATTCCATGTCCGAGATGCAGGCGGCGTCCTGCCAGTACCTGATGTCCGAACCATTGGCGTACTTGAGGGCATAGAGCGAGGGCAGGAACTTCCCCTCCAGCCACACCCAGTAGTCTAGAACAGTCTTGATCTACAGTGAATACATTAGCCTGTATCTTGGACAGGTCTATACACTTTAGTGT
Organism: Peronia peronii; assembly: GCA_039654565.1. Taxonomy (NCBI): domain Eukaryota; kingdom Metazoa; phylum Mollusca; class Gastropoda; order Systellommatophora; family Onchidiidae; genus Peronia; species Peronia peronii. The sequence continues at coordinate 11,638 of JBCEWB010300745.1, read as the reverse complement.
ACATCCTTATTAAGTGAGCTTTGAAGGACACCACAATGGTATGTTACTCTATTCGATCTACGTAGCGACAGCATGCATCGTTTATTGATCTGCATAGAATCTGTTGGTTGTGTGCATTTCTAATGGTTTGTTTTGCGAACTTTCCACTTATATCCGAGGTGACGTTCATAAAGAACTGAGGGTTTAATAGTATTGAGCGTGTAGAAAGTTTTTGCTATTCACTAAAAGAAGATCATATAGAGACAGAAGTACTGAACTGTGGACAACTTTCAATCGGCATAAAACAAAAATCCTTACCTGCAGCTGTGAACATCGCACACTTAATGTCATAGTACAATTATGGGGTTTTAGAAAAGATATTTCCAGCAGTAGATGACTTATTGTGAGTCTAGACATTGATACAGAAAATTGACAAATTTTGATGGGAGTCGATAAGCTGGTGTAATCTTTTCAACCTGCTGAATTATTTTTTTTAAAGAATTACAATAGTCTCCTGCTTCTTCTTTGGTATCTTAATTCCGCCTTTTCTTTTTGCACGTTCTTCTTTCCTCCTCGACTCTTATCCTTTCTTACCCATGTCTTTCCTTGACCGGCAACTTGCAACAGACAAAAACTGTTTCAACTTAATGTATTTTAAATGCCCACAATATTATAAATATACAAAAAATACAGTTTATATCTATATAAGCGGGAACTTCGTATGACAGATGTAATAAACCTTATCTGACAACAAAAGTGTTATAAAATCCATGATTTAAGAAAAAAGGTGAACAGAAAAAAAGATCTTACCTTTTCGTGTCCAGATAGCATATTTTTGCGGACTGTGTCTCCCAGGAAATAGGACTGAGGATCTCTTTGTTGGTATGATAAGAAGAAAATGATACCCAGGAAAAAAGTATAGACCAGGATTTCTTTCAGGACCGCTTCCATCTTAATTTCCATCAAACGATTCTGCCGAGACTTTTCCAGTTGCTCAGGATCCGGAGGCTGAAATTCGGAGTTGTCGCTCCTTCTTTGCAACATAATTTCTGAGCGAAGTGAGGACAATTTAGATTATCTAAATAACACTAATATATATATAAGCGGGAACTTCTTCTTACCTATATATATATATATAAAATATATATGCTACATTTGCGCAATAAGAAAAAAATCGTACATTGATGAAGAAAAATACATTTGCCCTTCCATTGTACCATGTGTCCTCCTAGATTAGGGAATCAAGAAGAAATAGCAGTATGATGGCATCCATCATGGGCTCGTGTTTTGCATTCAAAGATTTAATACTTCTAAATTTTCCCCATAATCTTCCTAGGAAAGGACCCAGGTCCATACGGAGATGACATGTTTCATTCAATGTTATGAAGAAAGCAAAATTTCTCACGGGAGAGACTGGCTTCGTCTCTGTTAGCTGCTGCGTGTTCGCCTCCAGCCAGCACGCGGTTGATGTCCTCATCCAAGTCTTCCTCGTCCAAGTCAGGTTTTTTCAGGATGCAGGCAATGAACGTCACCAGCAGCAGAACCTTCAGAAATTACAAATCACTGCCTTGATTATCTATACGTGTCTTGTAATAAACATGGTTTTCATAAATTGAGGGGATCTTCGCTGGGTTTTGAAATATGATTTTAAAAAATTCCACATTCTTCCATTCTTTCTCACCTTGGATGGTCTCTGTCCTTGCATTTCATGGATCAGTATGTATAACTTTATGTCCCTTGGGACGACCTTTAGAAGATTATACTTTTTTTTTAACCATGCAATACTGAGATAGTGTCTAATCTAATCTGCCCTTGCATGTTTAGGAATGTCATTCTGCTATTAGTTGTTCATTTGTTATTTAATTTAATTTATTTCTGTTCATGAGAAGTGCAAAGTTGCTTATTTCAGCCTATCCAAGTGCGAGAACATACCCATCTGGTAATTTTCAGTCTAACTAATTTTAGTCACAGGAAGCCATTTTGTCTGTCCCGAAGTAAAAAGGTTTTAGAAAGGGATGTCGGCTCTTTGGAAAATAATGTCTATAACTCAGTTATACGTCATTCCTTACAATAGGTAGCTTTCTGCCCGGCTCAGAAGAAATTGTTATATGTAGGAAGAGTTACATGATTTGTCTAGACTTGAATGGACCATTCATGCTCACCTTAATAGGCTGAATGACTATGACTGACTGGAAGAAGGACAGAAGGAAAGTGGTTAGCCATTCGTTGGCCTTCTCTCTGCCCCACTGCATGCTGTACAAGATGGTGAAAAAGCCGGGGGCGATGATACTGAAGAAACACACTGGTCAAGATAGAAATAACATGATAATCAGAGATCTACGACTGTAATATTAGATCAATAATATGTATCAAACAATATCAACTTTTTGATATGGCTGAAAACTGGGAGTACAGATCTGAACATTTAGTCGATGTATTTGTCGTTTTCAGTCGTCACCACTTTTTCTTCTCTGAGTAACTTATTTTCAGTTCTTGTCACGTGTATATCATTAAATTTTCCCTTCCATCGCACTGCTCTTTTTTGTTCTTTATCCCTTTCCGTCCTCCTCTTTACTTCTATTTACATCAGTATACATTTACCGGTTCTGAGCAGATAGGTTTTTCGTCTGTATGTGAAAATAATCTGTTCTTTAATGCTTATCAATACAATGGCCTACGCCTAGCAAACTTAGATGCTCGTAAATGGTTTGATAACATGGACATAAAACAACTTACAAATCCAAGCAATGTAAATACACCAGTGTGGCAAGGACCAAGGCTTCTTCTTCTTGGACTTGACCATTCTTACGTCATCATCTCTGTCCTCTTCTTCAGGTTCTGTGTCGGCGTACTTAGTTTTCTTGTGGATTTTTAAAATGTTGCTCACGCTTTCCTTCAGTTTACTCATCCTGTTGTGTGTTGTTTCACACACACACACACACACAAAATAAACAATTACTCATGAAGATTAACTGAGCCAGATTAGTAGAGAGAAATATAGGATGCAGTAATAGTGGGAAAATCATCTGAGTCAGACTCAGCTGCAGTCTCCTTACATTTCTGTTGGTGATACTGAACCATGATCCTGTTCCATTATTGCGATATTAATCGTAAATCTCACTGCAAAGTTTTGCGTCTACATGCAGTATTTGAAAGAATAATATTATTATAAAGCCCTATGAAGCATAACACTTTGTTGTTGTTATTTTCAAATTGCTACATAATTATGAGTCATCTGAGAGATCAGCTTTAAAGGACCTTAGACCTACACATTTTTTCTATGCTGATTGCTTCTGAGGTTTTCTATACTCCATGAAAACTGTTTAGACTTCTCTTTTTTTTTTTTTTTAAACCTTTTTTATGTGATTACCAGTTGTACCACTTGGTATATACATGTACGTTTAATACCTTGACAGTGAATCTGCAGAAATGTAATATATTATTATTTGCGCACGCACACACTCACACACGCACACACATGCACACACACATACAGAGAGAGAGAGAGAGAGAGAGAGAAACATTCTATACACCCGTTTTCATAATCAAGTGAAATATTGTGAAAGAATGTGACGTTTATTGTAAGTCAGAATTAACTGAAAGCATTACAGAAGTTCTTTTCTGCCATCAGCAACACGCTTAACAAGCCGCAGCAGTGTTATTGGGTCTGCCTTGTTCCGATGATGCCATTCATGAAATTTAAGTCTAGTTATGCAAGTAACGTATTTTACATATATACTACGTCTCATCAAGTATAAAAGGAATTTCCCTCTGAGGAGAAATAACGTTTATCTAATGGTGTCTTATTAAGTCTCATTTTATCTTAGTTTGTTATACCTTATTTATCTTATCTTTCTTATATTATGAAATTATTAGCCCCACCTGCTCTTCTTGGATCTGGGAGCCCACACCATAGAGTTTGAAGTGACGTTCTTCCATCGGAACTTTTGTTTGTCCTTGACCACCGGCTGATTGACTTGGCTGATGGTGTTGTTCTTTTGCCGACAGCGACGGAATAGCGTGATCATGATGAAGTTGGGCGGAAACACGATGAGGGTGGAGGCGAAGCTGATGAACAACTGAGGAGACAATCATCCCATAATGATAACATTAATATGGGATATGATGACAATGATAATAATATAGGCTATTATTACTACATCAATATTATTGTAATCCTTATTCTTATATTATTATTACTGTTGTTGTTGTTGTTGCTATTGCATTGTTGTTGTTGTGGTTGTTGTGTTATTATTGTTGATGATGTTCTTGTTGTTGTTGTGACTATAATCATCATTAACATTAGTAGCACTGTTACTGCTGTTATTAGTAAAGTCATTATTTTAATCAGCATCATTATCATCATGGGTGAAGGAAATGACGCGTCTAGTGTGCAGAAGTTATAGATAAAAAGACTTATTTTATCTGGAAAAAAATATGTATCACAAAACTTTGCGGGCCAGGATCACACGGTTTCTAAAAGAGCTGCGTTTTGTTTTGGGATTTTGAAAGACTGAATATGGTTTGCGAAATGAAAAGCAACAGTTGATTGAAACCATTATTTTAAAAATAAAAATATGCAAATAACCAATTACAAATGTCGAATGCACTATTATACTGATACTTTAATATATTTTTGGTTGATTTGCCCATCGTCTGCTGCAACAGTTACTACAGAATGCCCGTATGAGAGAACCACTAGTTAGAATGGGTTATTTTAAAAATCGCATTCTGTGTGGATGTTGCAATTTATAGAATAAATTTCTATTCGTTAAATTCCTCGAGCATAAACTGAAAATAAGTATTGTTTATTTACAGCACGAAATCAGTTGGCACAGTGTCACAATTCTAACACAATGTCTTTATTTGTGTGTATGTATGTGTGTGTGTCTGTATCTGTGTCTGTGTGTGACGTCACGACTTCTCGTAAAATGAAGGGCTAATGGTTCCTGGCAGATACTAAAAGAGCAGATATATAGCATTTTCTGAGCACTACCCAAGAGCGAAAATATTATTTCATTTGCTGTATGACATTGTACCTGGGTCAGTGTGAAAGAGATAGGCCCTAGTTTGATAGCTTCCACTTTCTGCTGTTCATTGGTATCCCCCTTGAACCACATAGCATTGGTGATCATAGTCAGGAACAGCAGAGACATGCAGCAGGACAGCCGCTGAACCTGAAAACATTTACACACACTGATCATTAGATCACGGAGTAGTAGATGGGAAAAGAAACAAACAGGTAGACAAAAGAGATGGGTTGACAAAATACAAGAATGGACAGCAGAAACGTTTTGTGGAAATCCAGGCTTTTGCCCGTAACCGCACGGTTGGAGAAAACTGGTGCACAACTCGTCAGGAAGCGGCTCGATGACTCCAGGCGCAGTTAGGGCTAAGAAGAAGTTGATATTTTAATCATTTCCTCGTCGGGGTATGATCAATGAATACATCCATAATCCATCCTGCCACTATAACTGCTTAACTTGAATTACCTGGCTTACGACAGTTCTTGTTATTATGTAAGGCATTGAGGATGAATAGGTATTAATGATTTAATCTAGCATCTACAGAGTAGTTGTTCCTATTAAAGAAACAGTTCTGTTTTCTTGACAAGCATTATGTTCAGTATTTTCCAACAAGGACACACCACAGGTTGGATGTTCAATGTAATAAACTTATTAAATACTGGGTAACTAGAGCTTTCCCAGGAGAATCAATCATAAAATGACATGAGAAAATGAACATAACCTATAGTTTGAGTGTAATTCTTCATATAAAATAAATTGACACTGGAGTAGAAAAAAAGAGAAAGTTGCATGATACATGTACACAGACAAAACTAATAAGAAAAAATATTCCCGGGAGATAGGAGAAGTGCATGGCAGATGTGTGAACAATTTTGTATTCAGTAACATGGACTGACCCTCGTAAAATTGCTTCTGGTGGGCCTGGAAAACACAGAAACCCAAAGGTGATCGTTGGCCAATTTCTTTCTGGCAGAGGATGAGAAGAGCTGCTTGAAGGCAATGAGATCGTCTATCCCTGCCACAGGTAGGATGCGATCAACCATTCCATCGTCCTCCTCTACAGCCAGCCAGCGATCACATAGAAAGATGAATCTAAGAGGGAAGAGCACTGATGGGTATAGCTGCAGTAAAATAACTTTCTGTAGTTCTGCAGGAGCAGTCCGTATTTTAGATGGTCATATATGGCACAATGTTTCTTTTTTCTAATGATTACACATTTTGACTGGGGTTTCTTGAAAGATGTTAAAGGAACGAATTGGTTGTATCGGTTTTCGCTTCCCAAGTACTTCAGAAAGCAGTTCGCTAACTAGCGTTTAACTAGGATCATAATATATTGGTTCAAATACCCACAATAATCGTGGTTTGTGTCATTAACAGTTATAATTCTGCATATCTGCATTGTCTGTGAATGGAAATCAATATTTATCTGTGTCCATATTGATATAGGTACCCGAATAGTATTAATAGTGCTGTCTGAAATCATCTGTTTCACAAAAAAAGATCAGTAAATGAGTGTAACCAATTCTGCTTTGATCTCTACAACAGATAATAATAAACCATAAACTGTCCTTTCCATTTCACTACAATAAGGCATGATGACGAACTGACAGCCCAGATATAAATGTGCCCAACTAAAAGTATTCCAGATTGAACTAGAAAAACAAATACATAGATCATAGTGACAGACAGTCAAGATACCTGAAAGGTAGCGTGCTGGGTGAGAGTCAATCTCATTTATATCTCAGCTAGTGTTGCAGTTTAAAAATCGTTCTTCTCTTAAAATGTTTTTTAAGTTGGAAAAGTTGGTTTCTTTCTCTATGAACTCATTAAGGATCTCACATATCAGAATATATGTAGGAGCTCCAATTGTACTGTGAGTAAAGATGACAGCTCACAAAGATCTAAGCGTAAGAAACATGACATTAGGAGTGGAGGATAAAATGTCACTTAAAGTGATCAGATTTAAGATTTGAGAAGACTATCGTTTTTCATTACACCCACTTGTTGCTGCTGTTGTTGCTGTTGTTGCTGTTGTTGTTGTTGTTGTTGTTGTTATTGTTGTTGCTGTTGTTGTTGTTGTTGTTGTTGTTGTTGTTCTTCTTCTTCTTCTTCTTCTTCTTCTTCTTCTTCTTCTATCAGTGAAGCTATGTCTTGGACGAATTTCTATGTACATTTTAGTTCGTTCTCTGGGGCAATGAAGTAATGTTCAGCACAAAGCTAATCTTTGTAAAAAAAAAAAAAAAAGTCGACTTTCTTCCATACGCATTTCCAGTTTCTCAAGTAAACCTGAACAAGAGTCCATCAAAACTCTTTCCCTAGCATTGCAATATAGATCGACAACATGACTCACTTTTCACCAGTCTGAAGGTCATTGATCTGCACTTGGTCCAGGTACCAAGACTGGCTCTTGCCCTTGCCACTGTTGTCGTGCCAGATGCGGAGGAAGGTGAGTGGTCCCAGGCAGCTGTCCACGCTCATCACGTAATTCAGAATTGATCCCCGTGGCAGATGCTGGGTATTTATAACAGAAAAAAAAGAATTGACATATTTATTATATAGAGTCACAGAGTCACTCTAAATGAATATCTGAAATGTGGACAAGGAATGGCGAACCACAAAACGCTATATAAAACCTGACACCCAACAAAAAATACTGAAATGCAACACCTGACTTCATACTCCAGTTCTGAATAGACAAGCAATGGACATTAGCCATTTTTGAGAAAAAAAAAGAGAATTTGATGATCTTACAAAAGCTGCAAGAGGTACAAAAAGTTTGGCACATATCTATGACCATTATGATGATGATGATGATGATGACACATCTTCAATATCAATTACTGATAGAGACCGCTTTAATTGTTTTATTTTTTTTCCGTGTCTGCAGATGAACAAGTTCATATGCGCAGGAAACTCTTCATATAAACAGAAAGATGAGAAAGAAAGAGAAGACAGAAAAAAAAAACCATACAAACACACTATTTAGCAATGCACTTGTATAATAGAGGCTATTTGGTGAGGATCCCAAAAAGCTTACCTTTCTTTGACCATCGGCGACTGCCAGTCTGCGGACACCCGAGTCACTCTCCTCGCCGGACACTATGAATCTGACCTGAGAGTCTGTGCCAGCCTGCCTCTTCATGCCGGTCTGTATGGTTACCTGATAGTGGTAGCTGTCTGTGGGCAGGTTGTCCTCCAGGGGCATAGCACCCCACTGCAAACACAAAAAAACAACAGCAATCATTCCCAGTCCAGTATCTTCAGAAAGACAGTTAACCCTCTAAGAGTAGTTCAGCTTTCAAAATTATGGGATTTCTCTTGGGACAGAGTTGAATCTACACCCTTGCAGGATTATTTGTGTTTACTAAATATTGGACTGTATCAAGTCTATATTCCAACATTATTTTCTCACCTAAAGCCTAATTTTTAGGTTTTTTTTTTTTTCAATCCTGCCTTTGCGGTATTGAATATATCACGTTGGGCTGAAAAGGGTTTATTTGTATCCAAGGACATTGATTTATACCACCAAATTTATCAGGAATTTGACCTTTAATGAGGTTATTTTCTTTTTATAAATACGGGGCATTAGTTCTCTCTCTCTTTTTTTTTATGCTTACTTCCAATCGTAATCATATATATGGGTTGTAATTGATTTTGAAAGTGCTCACCTCAGAAAAAAAGAGAAATCACACCTACCAAGATGTTCTGCTGCTATAGGAAATTAAGATACATTCATTTTGAATAACCAATGCTATATTTAGAGACTCTCTTGCCATATTTCACCCTTCACATCATCCATAACATTCATTTCTTCGAACAATGCAATACCGCTGAATGCCAGCAGGAACAGCAATCATAACAGGACAGACGGGATATTTCAGCATTCGGGCACGCTTTACAAATGTTCTTTCAGAAGAATAATTAGCATCGGGACTGCTCCTATGATTGCCTTTTCATTCACTCAGTTATTGCTTTTGAAAATCTGTAATGTCTGTGTATAAACGTAATCTAATTTTAATATTGTCATGACTCATCTTTTACAAAAAAAAAAAGACCAAGTTCCACGCCTACGAGCCGAGCGCATTTTTTGTTAAAAGTGTTATGAATTAACGAAAAGTTGTTGTTGTTGTTGTTGTTGTTATCTTCACATGTTTACATGTGCGTATGTTGAGTTTATTCATTCGTTGTTTGTTCATTAGTCTTTTTGTTCATTTTAACTCTTTTGTTTGTCTTAATCGACAAAACCAGTAGACTGTTTCTTAAGATAGACCCCTACCATGACAATCAGCAGATGTCATCAATGGTATCACATGGCCTTACCTTTACTAAATCTTTCTTGTCCATATGGCGGAGCCAAATCAACAGGATGATGTACAAGCCAATGAGGGAGATCACCGTGGAAAACACGGCAGCGTTCTCACTGAGGTTACCAAACTTGGCCCACACATTAGCCATGTCAATAGTGTTAGGAGCCATGGCATCGTCCGAGCCAAATGACGTCAGATGGTCACAGAAACACTGGGTCTTGTACTTTGTGGTCAAGCCACCAATCTAAGGGCATGTGTATAATAGAACCGACAATGTGGGACAAAATTATTAAAGACATTAAAGTGTTGTATTTTTCTTTGCGGAGCAGACAATATGGCACAAAATTTAATTAACTATACAGTCAACAAAACAATGAATATTCTAAGTAAACCACATACACACCAGCTGTACTGGACATGCTAAATGACGATATTTTTCTTTCTTTTCTGCCTCTTTGTCTTTGTCCGTGTTCGGGGGGGGAGGGGGGGGATAAAGTTAAAGGAATATTAGTTTTAATATAAAATATAGCGAGAACTCGTAAATCGTGCATTTCTTCCTACATGGCCTTCTCAGTTCTTGGTAAAATAACCAGGCTGATTAGTTATATACCTTACAGCCCTCAGAGGACCAGGTGTCATTAGTCTCATCGAAGTAGCGACATCCCGAAATAAGCATCATCAAGGTGTAGGTAGTGTTAACCAGGGTGTCTCCTATCTCCAGGTTTCCTCCTGTGAAAACCCCAAGAAAGATGCGGTAGCTATAGTTATATATTATCTGTTCTGTTTTCTTCTTCTATTTTGTACATATAAAGTAAAAATATCATCTCAAAATAATATTTCCTCATTTCATTAAGAATTACACTAGAAAGAGGAGGAGGCTTCGGTAATAAGCCTTTCATATTGCAACAGTGTTTCGTGAGACTAAAAGGGGTATTTTAATTTGCTATTTCATGAGGATGTGTGTTCATCAGTGTGTATGTGTTTGTTTGTTTGTTTGTATTTATGTACGTCTATGTTTCTGTGTTTGTTAGAATAGATTCTAATAAATATCATTTTTTTATTCCATCAGTTGTGAACTGAATTGCACTTGACGATGAATGAAGTTTACCTTATCCAATCTTGTTAGCTGTGTGAGAGGAGCATTTCAACAACTTAGAGAATAAATATGGACTTGCAATAACTCTTTAGTAAAATGGCATATATCATTAAAAAAAAAAAAAAAGAGAAGCATCTATGTGCTTCGCTTGATGTCGGACGGTTGAACTTCTATAGAGACCATCCCAGCCCATCATCAATAAGGCAGTTGCTTTCCCGATATGCCATGATGGTTTTAGGGGTCTCAAAGATTAAACTGCAAAACCCTCAGGCGATATCAAGCCAGTGATGTTTCATTGTATGTATTTTGTTTGTTTGTTTGTTTTCAAGAAATTTACTGATGTATTGAAGCATGTTCGAAATTCTTGGCTAACTATGTGTAAAAGTTCATAGTCCATGAGATAGAAATATATAAACAGCATCGACGAGCTTGACCACAATAACGCAGAAACGTGCATTGAGAAAAATAAATATATTTTGCTAATCTGACATTATCAGAAAATAGATCAAATTGGATAAATCTAATTGGGTTTTGATACAGAAACATTGTGAACACACGACATGTAATCTTCTTACACCTCGAATTCATGGAAATTGTGTGGGAGAAAATGATATACTGCTGAATATCCAGTCTTTATGTCTGTGTCCTTAGTCCGCAGTTATTAATCGTCAGAAAAAAACAAAACAAACGATCTTCATTCTAAACACTGGCCCCGCTCTTAAGCCAAGGTCTCTCTCTCTCTCTCTCTCTCTCTCTTGTTTTTCCTTCAACATCAAGTATGCACTATATAACGTGCTTCCATCACTTTTTAAATTCTTTCATGTCACGAAATATTGTTTTCAATGATAAACTTACAATCTCATAACACTCAGGCATTGAACATTGCACAGTTCAGATTAATAAGAGTACTTATATTTTTAATTACATTCATAAAGCAGGGTGTTCTTACGTTTGAACTTGACGCCAATCCAGTAGGTTCCATTTTCTGAAGTCAGATCCAAAGGTAACGTCACAGTGTATCTGTCATTACGTGAGAATGGCGATATGTTACAAAATTTGACTATCACTTAATTATAGACATCTCTGTAAGTTCAAGGGCTGACTCAATGACACATACATAATAAATACCTAACTCTCTCCAGCCATACATAAATGCCTATCTATCTATCTATCTATCTATCTATCTATCTATCTATCTATCTATCTATCTATCTATCTATCTATCTATC
>JBCEWB010300634.1:0-22323 GCA_039654565.1 Peronia peronii | reverse complement strand
ATTGCATGTGTTGTTGTGTTAAAATACCACACATTTTCACTAAGTCACAGCAGTTACATCGCGCTCCCCGGTGGGCTTGCAGTGAACTGTGACGTGACCTCTTAACCCCGGCCACTTCACCGGCATGGGCCAAACTAAAGGCTCGCTGATGCACAGCCGTGTATATATGATAATAGCTAATTTAAATTTTGTTGAATAATTATTTCATCTTTTAATGTTCTTAGTTTTTTAACAAACTTCCTTTTTGTTTTTATGGTTCATTCAAAACTTCTGATTTGATATGTTGTGTTCTGTCACAAATTAAGTATTTAAGAAGTAGATATGATTACTATAGTACACAATTTTGAAATGTTCATTACTTTGTCCTATGTATATATTTTTAAGGCTGTCAAGGGCCCTCACATGTTTCCTGCCTCAATTGTGAGGAGAGCTACAGAACTGAAAGCTCCATTCCTGCAGTGCTTAAAATATTTCCATACAGTATCTATCACTGATCTACATGGTATGTTTGATTATTGATAAATGAATGAACTTTTAACTTGCAATGTGAGATCATAAATCTGCAGAGATACCAGTCTGTTCAAAGAAAAAAAAATCACACTTTATCAGTATATGCTCATAACTGAGGAAAAATGAGTGATATTTTCTTTTTCTTCTTCTTATTCCTTTTGTTTTATTTTATTGCATCTTATTTTATTTCTTTATTTTCATTTTGTTTTGCATTTTGTATTTGCAAATTGGATTAACAGAATACCTCTATTTTAGAAATAGACATATAATAAACTCAGTTTCTAATTATTGATTTTACAGGTGTGAATTTTTTGCTTGTTACAGAAGGGCTTGAACAAATTATGTCTTTCAGTTTTAAGAAAAAAATATTCAATTTCATTAATCTTAATATTTGAGGACTTCTGAATATAACAATTATATCTGATCCCTCCATATTTTTTTCAAGGCATTTTGCCTCCAGACAGCAATCAAGACTTTGATCTTCACCTGGTGCAAGCAGTTCGGGGCATGAAGGAACTCCAGCAAGATCTGGTAGCTGGTGAGCTCGAGTTCATTTTTTTATTCTGCAGACAAAAATGTGTGTTTCTTGAAGAAACTATATTTCCTTTTATTTGTCAATTTAATTTCATAGAGTTTATACATCATTTTTGTTATACCAAGTGAAATATGAACAATATTTTCTGGAAGTCTAAGTGTATGCATACTGAAAAGTAATCAAGATTGACATGAACTGTTATCTAACTGAGAAAGCAAAACTTCTCTTTCTTGTACTGCTAGATTTACCATTGTCTGTGAACATATGGATATGAAAAATTAAGATATATATAATTATTTGAAATGTCCAAAAATAAACATACTTCAGCTCTTATTTTAGCCTAGATATCACTGTAATCCTCATAACATATCTGCTGCCAGTTGACGTAGACCAGTATGACAAATATTATTTCAGCACTTATTTTCTTTTACTACTTTGTTGTTAAAAAGTAACTTATAACAGCTCTTTCTTTAAAGTGAAACACTTTGACACCAGAAGAAGTGAATTATTCATATTTGATGTGAGAGATAAGAATATTCCAGTCTCTGCTCAGTTATTTTCCCCAGCCAAAGGTCTTGAAATGTGCTTATTTATATATTCCCTACAGATGTGTTTGTCTCCTTCTGCCAAGCTGATACAATAATCAAAGATGAAGAGACAATTCTTCCCAGCCGAGTTTTGAAAGACGTGGAAAAGCTGGGTTACAAATGGTAATAACATTTTGAGAGCTGTGGCTGTACTGAAGACAAAGAGAATACAAATTTGAATGAAAGAGTAACAGTTGGAACTTTGTCTTGGAGAGATTCATATTTATCATTACTAAGTCACTTTCCTCAACATGATCTGAGAAAGATGTATGAGAAAAGTTCATGAAATCAAATATCAAGAATTGTAATAGAAAAGTTAGAAGGGTAGAAAAGTTAAAAGCAAATGAATACAAAAGTATGAGTAGACAAAACAGAGGAGGAGAAAGTGATCAAAGTGTTATCTTGGGATATTGATAGGATACTGAGGAAATAGGGCAACTGCTTAAGAATCTTCAGTTCAAAGTCAAAATGAATGGTGTTTATATGTAAAAATGTCATAATATTATGCATGATTTGAATTCAGGTCAAAGGATAAGTGAAATTGATGAAAATATTTCAAATGGTAACTGATTATTTGTTGTGGAGAAAAAAGAGAATCCTCTTTTGTTTACACACAAAAAAAAAAAATACAGAAAAATGTGAAGTCTGATAAAGACAAAAGCCTTTGAATTATATTACAGCAGAGAGAATCATCCTGTCCTATCCTTTCTCAGTTGGATTCCCCAGACCCAGACAGCTGGGAGTACTGATGAAATGGCCAAGGCTTTGTTGGATGCCAAAGTCTTCATGGTGTTCATGTCAAACAATTATGTTCAAGATGAGACTTGCTGCAATCTCTTCAAGTATGCTAGGCTGACACTGCGCAAACCAATCATCCTTGTGGCTGTTGGTGAAAACTTTAACTGGAAGCAGAGCAACATGGGCATCTTGATGGCAGATGAAGTATGACTCTCAGCAGGCTCATCAAAGGATTGTGGGGGATTACCAGCAATTTTATTAATCAAACAGCACATTTATCACTTAGTGGTTTCATTTTTTTTTTATTCATGCCGAAGTTCCTTGGAAAACAAATTATACATAGAATGCCATTTTTTTTTGTGTGTGTTTTTCTAAAAATATCCATCAAATCATCTCCATAAGTTATTCGACAGTGCAGAAGTATGTGACATTTTTATTTATAGATAAATGTGTATATTTTAAAATAATTTTATGTGTAATTAAAACAAAATAATTAGCACTAGTCAAATGTCAATTGCAATATTTTACAAAGAAAAAAAATTATCTTTCACTTTCCTTGAAGGAATAGAGATCACAATTTTGTGTCAAATGTTTGTGCAGGTATTTGTGAACATGATGAAAGCAAGCCGCTACAATCACAAATTTGAGGAGCTGGATACTATGTTGAAAGACAAGTATGGCCTGAAGAGAGAAGAAACCAAGAAAAGGAAATTTCCACCATGTTTTATTTCCTACTCATGGCAAAACTCGGCCCAGGCTGTGGCCAAAGGCTCCAGGTAAGTGAACAATGAAACAGTAACTGAGTGTGTGGTATGCATGTTTTTTTTTTTTAATATTTGAAAGATCTAGACATATCTTTTTTTTTTACTTTTTATTTTTATTGTAGTTGTGGCTTATTTTCTAACAACTGCTACCATCACAAATGAGTCATAAAATGAAAATGTTGCTGCTGCATTCACTTCTCAAAAAAAGTATGTTCACTTCCTTGTAAGTTTTCATTGTATTAGGCAAAAATTTGAAACACATACATTATTATCAAAATTGTCCATTATATCCTCCATAAATCAAAGACTTTCATTCAACCAGATCTTGAAAGAATTTTTCTATGTTATTACAACACAATATTTCTGTCTTTGAATGTGCACTTATGTGTTTCTTTGTGTTTATGAGAGAAAGAGAAATACATGTATATTTTTAGCAACATTAGGTAACATAGAGGTTTGTTGGTCAAAACAATACATTTTTCCAGGACTACAGAAGGAGCTGTTGGATATGGAGATCCACGTGCCATTAAAGACTTCCTGGAAAGTAAAGGAATCAAGTGCTGGATTGATGTTGAGAGAGTGGGCGTTGTGAGTAATATAATCAATGGAAATAGCATTCCACAACCAAACAGTTAATGAATGTCGCTTCAAGTATCAGTGATTATTAAATTTACTGCATGTCTTGGTAGGTTGATGTGTAGCAGTTTGACCTAAAGGCTGTGCTGTAACCAGATGATGAATTTTAATTGGAGAAACTTTGAGATACATATTGATTATGAATCTTGCAGCAGAGTCTCACCTCTCTTGTGATTTGACCTTACCTATCCAGAGGCACATTTTTCTCTGTTCTTACTGCATATGTTGTTGTTTTTTTCACTAAGAAATATTGTGCATCAGAAGAAACATTCAGAATCTGCCAATTTTTTAAGTTACACTAATTCTCCTATTATCTATGATATTATAGTATGAAAAACTACACCAATATTGATTCCATTTGATATGCATCTGATAGCTGACCATCATATACTCCCTCCTTCTTTCACAGCATGGGTTATTTGAAGATATTGGTGAAGGATTGATCAATGCTCGTGTGGTGGTGGTGTGCATATCGGATCAGTATGCAGCTTCTGATAACTGTGCCATTGAATTTCGCTATGCTGCAAACACTCTCAAATTGCCAATTATTCTAGCTGTGGTAGGCACAGGCAATAGATGGAGAGCTTCTGAGGTTTGACTTCTTGTGATTTACATTGTTAAGCTCAGACACACAATAGAGTTGTTTGCTGAGAGAATTTGTATTTCATAATTACCGTAAAGGAGTAATCTATGGATTCAAGGGTTTCATGTCCTACTATGAAAACTAATTGCAGTAGAATATAATTCAGTGAAGATCTCATTCTATGATTATGACTTCTATTTTTCAAGGGCAGGATAAACACACTGAAGTGCTAACATTGGGACAAAAATATAAATATAACTGTGTCTTAATATGAAAACTTTAACCTATTCATGGAGCCATAGAATAAGATTTTACTGATATTAATACTTTAAGGTGGAAGACAACAATTTAGTGAGAGTGCTTTCAAGTCATATAATATAACTCGTACTTACATTTACAGTGCATATGTCCGTGTATAGTTTCAAAGGTTGGCTTTATAGAGTTGGATATCAAATGACATCAAGAAATATTCAGTTTTGTTTCTACATTACTCAGTGGAAGCATTATTAATGTGTCATATGAACTTGATGAGTGGAAATTATTTTGCATCTGCAGCTTGGCATTATTTCCTTGAATTATCCCTTGGTCAGCTTTCAAGAGAGGAGTAACAATGCTATGGAAAAATTGCTGGAGTTGGTGAAGAGTCATATGTCAGATGAAGATAGAGAGGACACTGAGAACAGAGAGACATCCGTCAAAGAACTGAAAGAAAGAAGTAATAAAAACACGGAAGAGCAGCAGAGACTCTCATTCCAGGTAAACAAATGCTCACTATCTTTTGTTGATTTTGATGTAATGCTTATTCGTCTATGCATTTATTGTGCTAATCATCCAGTATCTGGGAATAATATCACTGTGCGTAAAAATTATTATATAAGACCTGTGAAATTAGTTGTAAGAGATGCTGGATAAGTGCTTATCCCAGAAATAATTATTCTAATTGAAATTGATAATTCACCTAATGTATTGTTCTAATCATTGAATTACTTAGATATTTGTTTCATGGCAATACACTTATACATCAATAACAATTTGATAAAAGTTTGCTATATTACAAGAAAATAATCTGCATAGAAATATTCATAGTAACATTAACAATTCAACATTGGAAATATGTATCTTTTTTTTCTTTCAGGACTTTTTTTTATTACTATTCACTGTGTTCAGAATATTAGGGATATTTTGTGTCATTGATTGGCTTCACAACTGCGTAATATAGATCAAGAATTAAGAGTGCTTTGAAATTTAAGAATCACTGGAAATCAGCCATGTCATGGTACGTGTGTGGAAAGTGCAGATTTCAAATGTGGTACTGAATTTGTTATATAATAGAAATAAAATATTTGTTAATAATGTTTGTATCAAACTGTTTACAGGAGCTGTGTGAACTGGCTCAGCGCAAGTTCCTGCGTCAGCTTTGTCAATATGTTGACCAGATGGATTCCTCACCATACCCAAACATAATGCTTGTGGATTTCCTCATGGAAGAGAAAGGTATTATCATGAATACAACTTTTTGTGCTGTCTTTTGTATAGTTAAGCACATTGTGGCAGAATAATTTCATCTTTTTTTTTTTTTAAAATAGATTTCTATTCAGTATCCCATGCTCAGTGACAAAACAACACGCATTCGTTCTTTGTTAAGGAATAAACCATTTTTTTTTGTAATTCTGTTTTTTTTTTATTGAGATAATATGCTGTAATGATAATAAAGAAAGTTATGGATAGATTTGATGCCACTGTTAATTTTCCTTTGCAATTTAAAGAAATGAAATCAAACAAAACACAAAACAAAACACAAAAAAAAAAACTATGAAATATGCCTATTATAATACAGTAGATTCTCATTAATTACCTTAGGTCAATCAGAAAGACCTGAGAAAAATGAAGATGGCAATAAAGAAGGTGAAAATCCAGACAAGGAAGCCAACAGTGCATCTCAATGTGGTGTTACAAAAGTAACTACCCCAAGATCAAGCAAAACAGATTTCCATGATCAGAGATTTTGTGTCTATCTCTTATGTGAACATGAGGAGGTAAGGCAGTCTCTGCAAATTTTTTATCTCTTATACATTAAAGGATTTAAAAAAAAAAAAAAAGAATTCTTGTTTATGGTATCTATCTAGTTTAATCAAAATAATAAATGTTATTATATATTGTATATACATTGTATCTATGTATGTCTCCGTTATTGTTTTATTTCATTAGTAAAAATCTTTTTGAAAAAGTCAGATATCATTGTTTCAGTTTGAAAGACCCTTTCATTCTCAAAATTTATACCATAATTAGCTACACTTTGAAAGGAATTCCAAATTCCTTGACTGGATATTAAGGATATATACCCAGTTGAGGACATGAATTGTGATATCTTTTTTGTCAAGTTTGTGGCTGCCATTATGTAGTAACGGTTTATTTTAAATGTTTTAATCCTTAGGGTTGGCACGCCTCAGGAGATCCCATTGTCTTGGATGTAAACTTTGGACGCATTGTTGAGCAGTATTTGCCCTACGTTGCCCGTGTGACAGCAATTGCCAAATACAGCAAACGACTGGCACTGAATTGTCTAGCGTCAGATGTGGGACTCAGTTACATTAAATGGTTAGAAGAGGTATGTTATGCTACTGACAGAGACCCTTTTAGATAACAGAACTAAAAGTTGTTTTGTTTTTCAGAATTTTATTTTGAGGAATCATTTTGTTATTAAAACCTGAATCCCTCTATTATAACTCATGAAACTGTCAAGTTAAGGCATATTTAAACCAACTGTACAAGGTTAAAAGGAAAAATGATGTGCAATAGCAAAGGATGCAAAGAAGCAAACACTGTCTATTATTGATGTCGTTTGTTGATGCAAAATTTGGAAAGCCAAAAGGACTCTTCTTACAAGAACAACCAGTCTGGTTGTCTTTCATTTTCAAAAAAATATCTATATACTGGGAAACTGAAATCACATATCTCTTTCTGGAACCATAAGACGGCACAGAAGAGATGGATGTAATTTGGAAGTAAATGTAAGACAAGACGTGATTGTTAACCATTTGTAGGATAGAATCTTCATAAAAAGCCAAGTTCATTTAAGCTCAAATGAAAATTGATCAAATTTCTTATAAAAGGTTGGAATGCTGTGGATGGAAAACATTTTATAGGTCAGAAAATGATAAATTCCAGGCTTTGTCTCAAGACAGAAAGGTGATGGATGTAGTTGTCTCAGAGAAATGACAAATGTTAGATTAAGCTTATAGACCACATAGCGCTGAGAAGAACATTTTTGTAACCCAACAAATGAATAAGATGTCTGCAGTTAGAGCTAGGATATAGAATGACAGATTTCATTTGGCAGGATGTAAAATTGTTGCTGATTCAGTAAATTGGTAATTAAAACAATCAAAACTGATGTGAAATAAAGATGATCTAGTACTCATACAGCTCTATAACTTGTCTCAAAGACCATTATTTCAGTAGTTATACTATAATACCTTCATGAAGTGTTCTATGACTTTCAGAATCCTAAAGTGACTGTGAATACAGATTTTCATGAGAGTTACACATCTCTTAGACAGATGGTGCAAGATGCAGATTCTACTAATTCTATGGGCAAGCTGGAGAGGTGAAACTTGAATTTCGCTATTACTCCAAAGTATTGCTACTTTGTTTTTCTGCATTTTTACATGGTATCCTTTTCTATAAGTGTAAATTAGAGGCAAAGATGTACCTGAAAATTATTATTTAGAGATACGAGAAATAAAAAAATGAGGTTACATCACATTAATTATTGCATGGCAATTATATAAACATGTAAGCCTGGTGTAAGATGACATAAGAAGTTAGCATGTTACCAGATGTGTCCAATTAAATGGACTTTTTTTCTGTCAGTTGTCAATTTTTGTCTTCATGAACTTTCTGACATGTCACCGTTTTGCTAAGGCAAGTTGTTTTTAAAAACAGTATGGATAGAACTTAGGAATTTTCTTAATAATATGTAAGCAATGAAAATGTGATGATTCAATATTAAAATTTATAACTTTGATGACTTTTTTGAAAGAAGATGTTTGGATGGTTTTGATTTAATGATTATAGAATGAACTGATTTTTTTTTCTTTGAGGATTTCTAATTTGTATTTGGCTATCTTCAGATGTGTCCTGCCTAGTGGAAAGTACATTTGGCTATGTGAAAGTCATCGCAAATCAATGAAAGTGACTATCATGCCAAGGGAATCCCGAGTGATGACTGTTCACTATCAGAGTGAAGCCATGGGAGTAGACTACATGATTCAAGCACTTGAAGAACTCGACCTGGACTTTCTGCCTCAACAGATAAAAGATACAGCATTGAATATCAATGCTGAGGGAAAAAGAAGTGAGTCAGATATCATTGGCAGTTTTTATGGGATCTTAACAGCTTAGGACATACTTATAATCTTGTATCATGGGAAAGGAACAAAGACACCACTACATATACTTTTCGGAAGAGATGGAAAAGAATTTTATTTTCATTCAGCATATGGGCGTAGTTAATAGATCTATCAGTCATTACATTCTTCCTCACCTTTTTTCTCCACTATCCTATAACCTCTGCTGATGTAATAGGGGCATCTTTGAAGTTGAAGCCACCAACCTCCTCTTACTCTATCTGTCCTCCACTGCTCTCTGGAAATCACAAATGTCATTCCCTAGCCATTCTCTGATTGTTCCAAACATTCAATGCATAAAATATGCTTTTAGATCAATCACTCTTCTCATATTCTCTTTTTTTCTTTGATTTCAAAATCACTGCTTGTGTGTGTCCCTAACTTTGTTGTGACTTATTGTTGAACATGAAGTTTGGGGTAGCAAGTATTTTCTGATGAGCTGACCACAGATCTGCTAATGTCTTGTTTTTGACAAAATTTTGTGCATCTTTTGCTTTCGTAATCTAGCAGAGTGTGATACATATTTACATTTGGCATTGAGAGATGCATATAGTGTGCTGCCTCCATGAACCTACAATTTCCTTTTCTGTTAGTTATTTGAGTAACAATCTGGGCTGGCAATAATTAAGCCAAGCCATTTTCTGGCTTTAATATTTTAAATATTGATGGTTGCTCTTCCAGATTAACTTTTTCAAATCCGTAGATCTAGTTCGTTGCTCTTCACGTTATGGTCTCATTTCCTAGGCAAGAATTCTGTAGACAAGTTGCATACCTATCAGTTTATAATGTTTCAGGTCAATGAAAGTGATGTTTATTACAGTTAATTCTATTTATTTAGATTTCTTTTTCTAGTGATAATATGTATCGTTGATAGTTAATCTCCTTCTATTAAATTTTTATTTCAAATCCTGTTTGTACAGCAATTAATGTTTACACAATCCTACATATCTAATTTCAGAAAAATCTCCAAAGATAAAAGAAAATGTGGCTGTTGAAGAGAAAGGTGACATAGGAACTCAACTGGTGCCTCCTGCCCAGAGTACTGTGACAGATGTGTCTGATAGGCGGGATTCTGTCAGCAGCAGGAAGTCTTCAAGGGAAAAACCCCAGCCCACACCCAGGCAACAGAGACCAACACTGTCCAGATCTAATACCAAAA
Source organism: Peronia peronii (assembly GCA_039654565.1). Taxonomy (NCBI): domain Eukaryota; kingdom Metazoa; phylum Mollusca; class Gastropoda; order Systellommatophora; family Onchidiidae; genus Peronia; species Peronia peronii. The sequence goes on along the minus strand of JBCEWB010300634.1, from coordinate 12,402 downwards.
GCAGGGCTTGTCTGTTAATGTAAACACCTTACCCAGAAGCCATTTCAGCACTACAATTTTCTATATCTGCAAATGGTGCATTATAGTTCTCCCTAACTCATGTTTGCTTGTTGATGTAAACTTGTTTCTTGTTGTCCTGATTGTTTCCTAAATCTGATTTTGATATCAAATGTATTATTATACACAAATGATGAATTTATACACTCCATGCATAATATTTTACTTTCTATGTAAACCTTCCTGTAAACACAATCTATCTGTGTATGAAATAGCTATTACCTTATAAACGAGAAGAGCTTGAGAACTAGATCTTTATTGTTTTTTGTCTACCAATTTCAAAAAATTTTCTCTTGTTGAATTATTTATTTTTATTTTGTTTTGTGCAATTACACAATCATATCTGTCATTGAAAATGACTATAAGAACGTAATTTCTAGTTTTCAAGTACAGGTAGTCGTCGACTTACGACCTATGCGACTTACGACTGATCGACTTTACAACCGTCTGGTCAGCAGGCATCACTCTCGCTAGCCAGACGGCAGAAAAGTATATTTTTGTATGTTTTGCACATAGTAAATGATCTGTACTGTAGAATGACTTAAACCCTTAAAGGTATAAAAATTAAAAGAAAGATAAAAACAGTGTCTAAAGAACAAACATGAAATAATGAATTGGGAAAATGTTGATAATATAGGACATTATGGTGATTACAATATCATTACACAGCATAATATACTTACAGTAATTTAACATAGGCTGACTTACGACCAGATCGGTTTATGACCAGTCAATCATAATCAAACACAGTCATAAGTCAACGACTACCTGTATCTGAAATAGCGCTTTGAGATTATCAACTTTTTATACATTCTACTTAACCTAAAATCTTTTCAAATAATTCTAGGCACATGTATGCAGATCTCGTGCTAGAGCTCACCTTTTATATTGTACAAACCAAGGAATATGTGAGCTCAAGACATGAATCTTTTGTCTCATCTTCAGATTTGAATTATTGAAAAAGATTAAGTCCAAAAGCAAATATGTATTTGTTTCATGATTTTATGCTCTACATTTATTTTCAACATAGCTTTCATTCCATAATTATTTCTAACCTTTCATGAAAGGTTAGCCATCACAGTTTCTACTAGAGCAAATTATGACATCTCATAAATTCAGTTTGAAATCAGGGAATATATACTGCTCACAACATATAGTGTTATTATATCTTATATTTTGACCTTTTTAAGCCAGCAGTCTGTGATAATGCAGTTATGCATGTTAATTGTGCCTGTTCTTTTCTCTTATATTTCGAATAGTATTTTCTCCTTATCATCACAAATATTTGAGAAAACGGTAACGTAAAATACTTTTCATTTTATGAACAGCTTATTATATATATTTTATTTTATAAAATTTTTATTTTCACAAGTATATTTATGTCAGTCTATGATAATATTTACAGGGATATTTAGTGGCATTTTGCCATTTTACTATGTTATAATTAATGTTATAAACATCTTGTTATACTTTAATTTTCAGCAAGCTGAGGCCACAGTAATCCCCTTTATTTATTTAAATCAGCCAAGTTTACCTACTTGTTATATCTATGATATGATTATTTCAAGGGAAGATTAGGAATGAATTAATTTCATTTTTTCATTGATATTATTGTTATTTCCATTAATGTGAAGGGTATTATGATTTGTGACAGACATTGAATGCAATATAAAATTTCAATACTACTTGATCATGGAGAGAATCTGGATTTCAATATATCAGAGAAGACCTTTAATGGGTTTTGTAATAGATCAGGATGAAAGTCAGGTATCACTCTTGTTTTCTGATATTTATTTATCAGTTTGAATCCGCAGAGCATTCTGTGGTTAAATGGAGCCATTCATTTATCTGTCTGTGCCCACCTGATCATCTGTGAGTTCATAAATCCATAAATCTTCAAATCCATAAAATATGCCTCCAAATCAGTCACTCTTTCATGTTGTCATTTGTATTCTTTACTTAATCATGGACAGCTTGATTCACAACGACAGATCTTATATACTCTTTCAGACATTATGAAGATGATTGCAATTGATTGCTGGCACATCTTGATGATAATATGTCTTTTATATTCAGAGATAAAGATGTCTGCAGTATTTTTAGTTCAATTATACTTGCCATATGCTCCTCTGACAGCACTGATTCAAATAGCCATGGCATATTCAGTGATCTGTTTAATTCATCATTAGTGGCAGTCTGTCATTTTTATAAAAGCTTTGATAATTATCATTTTTCATTTTCAGTTCAACACTTTCCTTGATTTTCACATAGATACAGATCATTATGTTGATTAAACTTTGTGACTGTATTATAGTACTTTCATTTTGTCTTTTTTTCTTTATATACTTGCTGATTAAGCTTACAAATTGTTCCTTGTTTCACCATAGTTTCTTTTTCATGTTTTTTTACTCTCAGTTCATCATTTTTGTCCCTTACATTTCACTCAAGTCATGTACATGATAAAAGATTTGTGGAGGTATTCTTTGCCATTATATAATAACATGTTATCATGTAATTTCCTGTTAATTAAGTTCATTTCTATGCCTTTTAAATGGAGTCATGTGGTATATAAAATTTTATATGAAAGTAAATCAATTGATAAATGAAGGTTTCACAAAAATATTTACAGAGCAATACATCACACATAGCTGCTTTAAGCCTGAAATTAGACAATTTTAATGTCTATAGACCAGCCACGAATTCGATCATGGCCATCGATATCCATGATAATTATATTTATGTTTAATTACTATCATCTACACTGGTGACCTGTTTTGCCACAGTCATCCTTCCTGTTCATGTTATTAAACACTTATCATTTGTCCCCTTCCTGTAGCTAACCATAATCTTTTAGCCAGTTCTCATATTTGATTGCACTCATTTACCTATTCTTATAGTTGACCATACATTTTTGTACCAGTTCTCATTGTTGACCAAAATCTTCTAGGCCGATCTTGTAGTTGGCTATGATTTTTTTACCATATTTTTGTAGAAAACCATTCATTTATACTTGTTTTTATGGTTGACCGTGGTCATTTACCCCTGTTCATTTATTCAACCGTAGTCATTATTTTGTTCTGTTCTTGTAGTTGGTCATAATCTTTTACCCCTTTCTTGTTTGTTTTTCTTAAGTGTTTCCATCTTCATCCTTTACCTTACCTGACACATTCCTCTCAGGCAGACCCTTCTGAAATTTCATTTACAGGGGCATAACTCAATGCGAAAACAAAGTTAATTCTTTAAAAAAAAAAAAAAATCACACACAGAAAACTATTGCACCAAAAAATCTGAAATTTCATACATGAACAGAAAAGTGATGTGTGCAACTGCAGGCAAATTTTATGACAGTCAGACGGCAAGACCATGTTAAAAAAAAATATTTGAAATGGAAATTAGATGAAACACCATCACAAAGTCGAGCTGTTGCTTTAGATAAAGCCACAAAAGCTCCTCCATGTCACCAAATGGGGACGCAGTGGCTCTGTGGTTCGGCGTCTGCTTTAGAGGGTGAAAATAACTCACATCGGTGAGATTGCGGGTTCTGCACGACTCGCGGGTCCCCTCTTCGGGTGAGGGAAGGACACGAAGATCGAAAGGCCTGCATTTTTTCAGTGACTCAATAGTCCCCTGGCTTCTTCTGGGTAGGGAAGTCCGACGTTTAGCTTTCTCGGATAAGGGCGAATATATTTCGGAGATCCCGTGTGTACGTTACGTACACGTTAAAGAACCCTTGGCAGTTAAAATCGATGAAAGAGTGGGCTGCGTGCCGCTGTCCAGGCAAAATTTCCAAATTCCAAATTTCTACCACAAAAATTCTCATAAAAAATCAGGCAGCTACTTAAAGCCGAGATAATTCTACTTTCTGAGGATTGAAAGGCTTATAAAAAGAAAAAAAAAGGTCACCAAAATATTGTTCCAACTTCAAAAAAATCACAAAAATGTCAATTTTCAACCGATCTTGATCAAATAAAAACTACCGGAAAGCACGAACTCTCTACTTTCGTTTTAAACCATGCATAAGGCAAGATTTTGGATAATAACGTGACTGTCGGGGGAAAGGGGACATGGGTGTGATGGGGGTGTTTGCGACAATTTGCGGCGACTGTGTCAGGTAAAGGGTTAAGACAGTAGGATTATCTCGGTTTGTAGTGGCTGTCTGGGTTTTTTTTTGTTTTTGTTTTTGTATGTTGTGTGAGAATTTTTGTGAGTAGAAATTTGAAAATAGTGCCTGGACAGCTGCACGCCTACTCATCATCGATTTTGAACTGCCAAGGGTTCTTTAACGTACGTAACGTACACACGGATCCTCCGAAATATATTCGCCCTTATCCGAGAAGACTAGACGTCGGGTTCCCTACCAGAGGAAGCCAGGGGACCGTTGAGTCACTGAAAAAATGGAGGTTTCGATCTTCGTTTTGAACTGCGTAATGTATACACGGGACCTCCGAAATATATTCGCTCTTATCTGAGAAGGCTAGGTGTCGGGCTTTCCTATCCAGAGGAAGCCAGGAAACCGTTGAGAGACTGAAAAAAAAATGCAGTTTTATCTTCGTATCCATCCATTCCCCAATTTTATGACAAAAGCCATGAGTGGGACCCACAACCTCACGACGTGAGCTGTTTTCACCACGGAGCAGACACCAAACTATATGGCCACGGCAGCCTCCACCCCCTCCTCCCTCCCTTTCTTGTTCTTGACAACAATCATTTAAACTGTTGATGTAGTTAAACAGAATCATTTACCCTGATCTTGTAGTTGATCACGATCGTTTACCGTAGTCTTGTGTTTGACCACAGTCATCTGCACTGATCATATTTGACCACGATCAGTTATTCTATTCTTGTAGTTGGCCGCCATCATTTACCCTGTTCATGTTTTTTGACCACGATCATTTACCTTGTCCTTATGGTTAATCACAATCATTAACCAAATTTATGGTGTTTTAGCACAGTCATCTGCACCAATTCTATATTTGACTACAATTATCTGGATCAGTGGTGTATTTGATCCCACCTGCTTGTGGCAAAAATATTGGACGTTTTTCTCATCCTACATAGTACATGATGTCTACCATTGCTCTGAGTAACTCCAGTCCAACAACAGTTGGAATTGTTTGTGTGATTCGATACAGCATAATATTTCTTTCTTGTCTTGTTGTTGTTTTTGTTTTATTTTATTTTTATTATACTTTGATCGTCTGAATTCTCCCCTTTTTTTTTTCATGTGGGAAATTTATATTGCATCGACATCACAGAGCCAGAGGGATAATTTAAAGTCACCCTTTGAAGAGCCTTCGGCCATGGAAAATGAATCTCGACAAAACAACCCGCTTGTATGTGGCTCTTTAGGAACTCTGTGTTGACGTATATTATAGTCTAAAACTGTAGATCTACCAGCTTGCAGTTTGTCAATTTTAGTGCAGCTTTAGTATGGACAATCATGTAATTGCCCGAGCTTGCAAAATAACCGAAGAAAGAAGCTTATTTTACCAATTAAAGCGAAATGGTTAAGAAAGTCATTTAAACTTTGAAAGAAACCAGTCTATGATAAACATAATTAATGAGCAAAGCAGTGCAAACATCTTTGCTGGTACTATGAAGCCCGAACATCATTAATAGTATTTAATATTGTTAGGACAATCCTGCTATATTCGTGATGTGGTGCCGTTATTTAAGAATTCAATCAATCAATCAATGGCTAGAGATCCCTATGATCTTTGACCCATCTCTTGGATCGGCTGGGTTTTGCAACGCCAATGCCTTTCCACATAATGAAAAATACGACCATTAACCTCGAAAAGCAACAATTCTCATGAATAATTCACCACGGAGTGGTAGAGTAGACTAAAGACAGAATTACTTAGTAGTTTGATGTTGGTACTTTTGCAGAATATAAGCACCAATGCTATTGTGGAGATAGGAGTGGACTTCTGAAGCATACCGGAATCTTATAATTCTGTCAACGTGTCCAAGAGAATTTAATACCACATCGACAGAAGCTGCATAGATGAGAGGACGTTTGTATCTGTCCCGGCTGCTAAATCGGGTAAATTTTAGAGCGTCAGACTCTTTAAACGGGCATAACTCTATGTTCTACTATAAACACTGGTAGTGTAATCAGAATTGGATGTCGCAGTTTTCATGATCCTTCAATTGATCAGAAAAAAAGTGTTTTCTGCGAACAATTTCACCATAAATTCTTCTCGGAAAGATTAAATAAACTGTCTTTTCATCACTGAAAACACATATTTCTCCAAACCGCTTTCACCTTTTCCTTTCTTCCTAGCCTCCCGTTATTTCGAACCCGTCGTAAGGCGCACCGTCAAACTGAAGCACTAATCATGTTTTACTGGGCCCCCGTAGCGTTGGCTATCTCACAAAACCTGCCCAATATGTCGAGGAACGATCGAAAACCTCAACTATTTCGGAGCAGCATCAGATTTAACAGAATGGGGATGAGGCCATGTCATTGTCTGGTAAAGACGGGATACAACCAAAGATCTGCCCACGACGTTAATCTGAGCAAATTGGAAGTTTACCCTTAGGCTTTAGACAGACGTCTTCTCGTCTGACAGGTGGACAATTTCCTTCACACGTCCAAAGCTACTTCATGCTCTGGAAAAGAAAAAAAGAAAGAAAGATTTTTAGAACAAGACGTAGAAAGCTGTCATAAATCGTTTATAATGCTTTTCTTGTTTGGCATAAGAGTGTCTGAGTGTCTTCGACCAGTTGGGTTCTCTATTTTCTCTATATCATAAATACTACAGAATTAAATAGATCTATTCAAATGGGCTTGTCACTTCAAACCCAAATAGTGGCAGTTCTGAAAATACAAAGAATAGAAGAAAGAAATAAAGAGAAGAAAAGAAAGAAAGAAAGAAAAATGTCAATGAAGGTAGCAATAATGAAGATACCATAAAAGATCAAGAAGAGAAATAACTAGAAGAAAAGGAAAAAGAAAAAGTTCATTGCGAGCGCCCTCTCTGCTTCCCCAACATTCAAAGCCTTCATGGTACATTGAACCAGAAACCTAAAGGCTCTGCCGTCCGCCTTATTGAAAATCATCCCGATCACCTCCAACTGATGACATCCAACAGAGCACTGCATGCCCGAGCTTTTGTGCGAGCTTGGATCGAAAACCCTAACCAGCTCGTGAGGCTCTACCAGATTTAACAGAATGGTGATGAGGCTATGTCATTCTTCCGTGAGATGAGATGCAATCAAGAATCTGCTGTCGACGTTAACTTGAACAAATTAGGGGTAACCCTCAGGCTTTAGACGGGCGTCTGTCCGTAATACGGGCGGACAACTCCCCCACACGCCCAGCCTGAGTCCGCGCTCTGAAAAAAAAAAGAGGTGACGCTAATAGGGAGTGACATATCGTGTTATATAGATTTTTTTTTCTTGCCTTCTACAGTTTTTTATATACGAAGTGAATACTACATATGAAATCCATGCTGTACGAGTAAAAGGGCGTATGAAGTGAACATATATTTTAATAAATTTGTGATTTAAAGATCATGAACACACACAAACACACAGAGACACACACACATTTAGACACTACTCATGCCCACATACACATATTGCGCCGCACTATCAAAAGCAAACAACAACGCGCCATCTTGCCCCCAGTTACCTGCCAAATAACTATTGATTGCAAGTTTTATTTGCTATTCATCCACGGAATAAACGGTCAACTTATAGTCATCATTTATTGTTGAACACATTTGTCTTTAATCGCGACAGGTATGCTGGTTCTGTCAGCTGATAGCGGTAGCATTTTAGATCGTAAAATCTACAGTGTAGCTACTTTTCTTCCAATTCCTTCCCCTTGTGTGAAATCTGTTTATCAGGGCTGTCATGCCTGACAGAATAAATAACGTGGTCTATCGAACATTTCCCAGGTTGTGTCTCTTTCTCTCTCTCTCTCTCCGTATGTGCGTCGTATATGTGTTTCTCTCTCTTTTCTCCATCTTTAGATTCCTTCCTCTGCTCTGCCTTTGTCGCTTTCTTTTCATTTTAAAGAAAACTTACCGCCTTAAATTCTCTTGGTATCATCGACCACGTTCCAAAAAAAAAAAAAAAAAGTTGATAATAATTTCCAATGTTTCAACGTCCCATTCTCAGTTCTCTCTGTTCGTACTTAGCATAACTAGTGCGAATTCGGCGTCTTTGCTGTTGCTCCGTTGGTTGGTTTTATGTTCTTATTGTTCTGTATTGTCTGTTGGACTTTTCTTACGGCTTTGTATGTATTAGACACCAAAGGTGGCTGGGACAGAAGCTGACATTCTAATAATGTCCTTATCAGTTTGAAAGGTACTTGGTTTGGAGTGTTTGCTGAAAAGTCAATGGCATGCCTTAACTTCATGGACACTTTTTTGCAGCCATCAGAGTCGGCTCAATTCTTGATCCATAATAATGTAGGTCACTTTTTTTTTTTTTTTTCACTTTTATTAAACCGACATGTTGTTTTGCGTGTCATGTGTAAAATCATAATCCATTTTCAGAAAATTGGGATAAAAGTTGCTATTGCTCCTAGAACAACACATGTTTTTAATGCCTTGTCTGAGAAAATCCCAGATGCTGAGCTGGGTGGGGATTTTAGTGTGATACTGCCTGGGAATAGATGGGGTGCAGTAGCTTCAATATCGAGGGTGCCCGTCTCGTATTCTGCTTAGAGTAATACAGAGGAACAAGAGAGATTGTCGCAAGATCCTGGTCTTCTCTGTCCCAGTGTTCGTAAGTTTTTTCCTTTTTCTTCTCAGAATTGGATCCTTCACACAAAAGGAACCCAAGCATCAAAGCAATGATCGATAATAATCTGGTCTCTAGGAATTACATTTAAAAACTATGATTTGTCCCAATAGCAGATCTGTCTTTCTCCAGTATGGAACAATCGACAGTTTTACGCAGGCAGAGATATCGATATTGTGTAATATCTTTACAGCACAGCCAGGGTGTAGCGAGTGGAATTATTCTGGCAATCTTGCAGTAATACCCAGTGTATTTTTTATGAGAGGAAAAGGAAATGTAAATAGAAAAAGAAAGCAGTCAAAGATTGTGGTGTGTTCATGGTTATTGTTGTTTTAAATTATGTTGTGGTTACTTGGCGCAGCCATCTCCAAATTTTGTTGTTCACGTAAACAGTCACAAGGGATACAGAACACCGATTTAGGGTTTTCAGATTTACAAAAAATCACAGCGAAAAAAAAAGGTAAGGATAAAAAACAAAACAAAACAAAAGGACTAAGAAAACGTTTGTGAAGACAGTACCTTAGTGTTAAACCACATTGGATAGAGAAGATTGGTGCATCATTCGTCAGGAGGTGCCTCAATGAGCCAGACAATTTCGTTGAAGCTGAAAGGAAGAAGCAATTCATGCTCAGGAACATGCCCGACTGAAGGAAAAGAAACAGCACCAACAACATAACTCATATACGTTCACCTACGTATTTTATTTATATGTTTGAGACATGACAAGCTTTGATAAAACATTGAGCTTTCAAAAACCTTATAAAATTTTTGCAGATTTTCATTTGCGGCAGTTTCGTTTAAATTCAACATTTTACACCTTCACGCGTCATTCCCACCCCATCCCAGTCTTCCACGCCCCTTTCTGGACAGAGACTAAAAATGTGATGAATCTAAAAGTGTGAAGTTAATTTATGTTTTCTCAGACATGAGCGCATTTAGTCATTCTGAGTCAACTATAAGAAAAGGGAAGAGCACCATACAGCCGCGTCAGTCTTATTGATGTTCATTTAATAAGAGGTTTATGCCCTTTATTGATTTGCTTATTTAACAGTGGATTCAGCTCCATTGTTGGTAACATTGGTTGTATTGTGTCTAGGACATCGTGCTCACTTTCCGATATTGACTGTTTTTGGACTCAAGGTCAAGGTATCCCGCGATTTCCGCATCACGTGGTCAATGGGACCTTTCAGGGGAAATATAATCCAATTTCAGCCGGAAATTCGGGCAAATGAGGAAGTTGCTGTCCAGTTTTTTCTTATGCGTCGCTGTCATTATTTTCTTTTCCCTCTAATCTTGTATTTTTCAAACATATTCTCTTTGCTCATTCTCTTCCTCTTCTTCTCCCTCCCTCATCTCTCTTGTTCTTGCAGTGTTCTCTATTTTATTGCCACTTTTCACCTAGCATGTTGAAGAACCCTCTATTCTGCAATGCACATTTACTGATATATATATATCTGATCTTATTCATTATTTTATCCACTTTTTTACACTATGACATATCGAAGCTCGTCCTCTCCCATACTCGCGCCCTCGCCCTCATCTGCCTTTCATGACTTTCAGAATTTATTCATCTTCGACACTCCCTTCTTTTCTGTTCTTTTTTTTTTTAATGTTTCTTTTCTTCATGCCACGATCTCTCCTATCATTTCACATTCCTCAACAGAATCAATTTAAAAAAAAAGAGATATCGCCCCTTCCATTTCACTTCCTTCCTAACATTCACATTGCATTAGCTCGTCTCTGCCCATGCTGGACCTACCATCTGTCTCAGCTCACCTCGCATATTCAAAAAGCACTCACATCCACTCAGCGTACGTGATGTAAAGAATAGCAAATAAAAAAAAAATCCGGAATCTGCTGACATTCATTCCTTCATTTCCACCCCTAACTGGGCAAATTTAAAATGAAATGAATTATTTATTTATTTATTTTTTTTAAATGACGAAAAGAGAGAATGAGTGAGTGCATGAGTGAGTGAGAGGGAGAGCGAGCGAGCGAGAGAGACAGAGAGAGGAGAGAGAGAGGTATTGGTATGGCGAGGGGGCGGGGGAGGTGCGCCAGGGAGGAGAGTAACAAACCAGAAAAATATGGTGCTCATTAATGGATGCCCTCAGTCCATAATAATTAAAACTGCTTTTCTACGCCTTCGTAATCTCGTCCCTGGTGTTTAGATTCACATTTTTAGTCTGTCTTGAGGACAGGCTAACCAACCATCCATTACTTTAAAAATGATTAATACACTATTAAATACCATAGTAACAAGAGAAGATTTAGTTTAAATTTACATTTCAATTACTAGGTTCTTTATTTAGTTGGTTAACTCTAACGAGTGAATGGATATTTCGCCTTCAACACTACTTTGAAAAATAGTCCTAAGCACCAGTAACTGATTTGTTCATGCCTAATTTTTTTTTTTCTGATTTTATCGTCTTTAGAGTACTATTAGCATATATATTCCTTTCAGTCTGTAGACCTCCCATTACTTATAGGCCTATATGTATGAATGTTTATGGGAAGAAATATTAATCTTAAGATCACCACCATACTCGTTCTTTTTCAAATGTCATAGTCAAACATAATGATTGTGCAAATGTTTTTCATACGACGTGATTTAAAATAGAAACAACCAAGAGGATGTTTGTTTGGTTTTGTTTTATCACATTAGCCAGTCTGATTTGATTTTGTACATCAGCAGCACTTCTCTTTTTTTCTTTTAAATACGGACATGGAGTGATATGTTCATCACGATTGCTTCTAATTTCACAAGTTGTATTCCGTCTCCCTTCCCTTTCTACCTGTTAGATTTTCCACGTTCAGAATTTAAAATGTTACAATCCGTCACTTTGATTCATCAGACGCTAAATTATACAGAATAACATGGGCTTACTTTACTGGCTTCTTTGAGAGGAAATTAAAACTGACAAAAACCATCTCTGTGCGAGTTAATATTTAACAATGTCTCAGAACATGTGACATGCTCTTAGCTATGAAACAGACTAGACTTACTTGAAAATCGGAACAAACAGCCAGTGAACTGCATCTCACAGAATGCAAGCATTTTGGGGCATGACAAGGGTGTCATCTCTTGAAAAGCTCTCTCGCTAACGCAATTCTGATTCCCTTGTCCCTTTCGGCATTCCCGTGAGCCCCACGGCCTATATTCGATCACAGTCACGATTTTCTGCGCCGTGATCGTTATTTCATATGGATAATAGGCATGCATCCAGAGAGAAACAAATGATGAAAATAAAAACATACATGAGTGCGTGATTATGAAAGTTCGGTGATTTGCTCCCGTCTTTACGTCTGAGCTGATGTACGAATATCAATAACAAAGATGAGCATGGTTGGTGTAAAACTGAAAAATATGAATAGAGAACAGCCCTTTCCAGCTTCCCTCACCGAATTCATACTCCACTCACTCGTGTCTCAATCTTCATATAGTTTCAACTCGTTTTCTTCTTACTTTCTCTCTCTATATATATGTCTGTCTGTCTGTCTGTCTGTCTATCTGCCTGCCTGCCTGCCTATCTATCTATCTATCTATCTATCTATCTATCTATCTATCTATCTATCTATCTATCTATC
>JBCEWB010300633.1:0-35779 GCA_039654565.1 Peronia peronii | reverse complement strand
TGTTTATCTGAAGTGGACAGTCTGATGTGAAATTACACCATAAGTTGATAAGTACTCACGTGTCTTAGTCTGACACAAGGCTCTTAAGCAGATTTTTTATTTGGGAGTGGATTCTTAGAGGGATAAATTACAGAGAAAAAATTTTGTTTTTGCAGCAGAGGGGGTTCTAAGGTGGACTGGGCTCTTAGATGGAGGATTCTTAGGCAGTGACCATTGTACCATCCTACATTGCTATTGGTCTGTTGGATATTTGTCCGTATAAAATCTGATTAGAAGATATCCTTTGTTAATTTTATGTACTGTTAACATCAAATTTTTAATATATCCTATGCCAGCACCACTCCACATTGGTGGGTTGGCTGTCTATCTATATAATATCTGATATACAATATACCTTTGGTAAAACTATGTGGATGTGATGTTTAATATTTGATCTGATATATTCAATGTAATGCCACTCTACATCTATCAGTAGGTTGGCTGTACATCTATGTAACATCTGATATATAATGTGTCTTTAGTAAAACTGTGTGGATGTAATGCATATTATATATGCCCCTGGTAAATGATGTCATGTCAGATATTTCGTATATCCATGATAACACACCATGCACTCCAATATTAGGCCAGCTATGGATTTCATACCTTATATTTAATATACATATCTTACAATCCATGGTAAAACCACTCGACAGTCATTGACCATGGAATGTGAGATACTAGTGTGAGTCCCAAATAATTAAAAAAAAGACAGTAACATCTCTGTTTCTCTATGACATATTATATATATTATACTGTTATTCTCCCTGATATCAAATTGATAAAATCTTTTGAATGCCTCATGTGTCCCACAATTATGTAGTTTTTGGTAGCTCGCAACAAAGAAATTACTTCATTAAGATGAAAAAAACCATCAGTGACACGGTTGTGTATTTAGAGTAAGATATCCATCTTTACTGAATATCCTCAGGGTGGACTGCTATTATCTTAGCACAATGGCTCTCAGATTGTTCTAACCATATTTTTTTTGTTTTTTCATCTAGCTTTAGATATGACTTGTATAGAATCCTGATTAGCCATTTGTTTAACCATAGTCCAGTTTTGCAAGTGTCTCAGATTGTCTGTAGCCCTATTTATCTGTTAAATTGCAGTTGTTGATTTCGTTGGTGATATGATGAAATCAGCCGTGCACCAAGCCACCAAATTTTATAGGAGAGTGGTAAAATTGGTTTACAAAAATCTATTACAACTTTAGACCTAAATCTGGACTGAAATGATAGATGTCTTTTCTTTCCCCACATTTGTCTTTAGAGGGGCTTCTATAAATATTTAGTTGTAGTTAAATTTGCCTTTGACATAAATTTTGTGGAGGGTGGATTCATCATGCTATCAATGATTCACAAAAACTCTTTCATTTCCATTATTTCTTTCTTATGAAGTATGGCTAGACCTGAGAACAGCTTCCACAGTAGAACATCTCATCAACAAAACCCCAGGCCACAATAAAGATCATCTACGTGTGAGTATGAAAGGTGGAAAGGAAGTGAAATCAGTCCTCTTTTTTGTGGCGCTTAAACCCAAGTTTTATGTGAAATAGTACTTGTTTCTTAAAGTACTATAGATATGGGTGCCCGTATCCTCAGGATCTACCAAGCATTCCTATAATCTTTAGTTGAGTATGATACTGTATGTGTCATCCTGAACCCTTTTATGTATAGTATGCGTGATGCAACTTGGCTTTATAGAATGAGCATTTTCTGATTATTTTCATACCAGTGTGTACCATGTGAAAGAGATACTTTGTTGTTGTTCTTCAAAAGCATATACCATGCAGGAGTGATATTTCATTATTATTTAAATATCAGTATATGGTTTGGAAAGAGGAATATTTTGCTATTCTCGTAATATCCATATGTGCCTTGTAAAAGGAGTATTTTATTGTTATTCTAATATCAGTTTGCGTTTTGCAAAAGGAACATTTTATTATTATTCCAATATAAGTATGTACTTTGAAAAAGAAATATTTTATTATTATTTTAATATCGATATGTGTTCTGCAAAGAGCATATTTTATGTTATTTTCTTTCCATTCCAGGCATTGTGTGGGCTTCCCCTGTCAACTTATTTCAGTGCAGTGAAACTGCGATGGCTGCTAGACAACTCAGAGGTTGTGCGGAAAGCAGCAGAAGAGGGGCGTTGTATGTTCGGTACAGTGGACACATGGCTTCTGTGGGTCAGTATGTGAGGGAGGATTATAATAGACCATGAATGTCAATTCAGAGTCCATGATTTCTGGAAAGAAAGACTGAAGATTAGCAAGAGATTTACTTATTTGGTTTGAGAGAATTTATCTTGAGAGAACAAAGTTCTTTTTTTTTTTTCTCTGAGGTCACGTGTGCTATTCAGTTTATTACAATTTTTAAATTTTATGATGTTTGGCTGCTACATGTTAAATTTTAACTGTAAATCTCTCACTGTTTTTTTTTTTAAATTTATTTATTTGGCCATTCTCAGTCTTGGCTTACAATGTGTGAAATTTGACTTGGGTTCTTTTTCATTCTAGGAGCTTCAATTATTCAGCTTGAACCCTGGCAAAAATGCTGAGATTATATGCTGAGTATTTCTGACAAGTTGACAGATTTGTGCATTCTGAGCTGAGGTCAAATTTTAAAGAATCAATGAGGCATATTTTATTCCCAAACATCAGTGCAGTGTCAAGAAGTGGTCAGAAAACCTTTTTTATAAAATTAGGGACCTTCTTGTGTTTAAACAGGTTACTGCTTGACACCCACATTCATATAAGCAAAGATTTTTTTTTGTAACAATATTCCAGTATGTGCTTAAATGTATTTGTGTCTGTGTCCAGAATCTGACAGGTGGCCTGAAGGGAGGCGAACACATTACTGATGTTACCAATGCTAGTCGCACCATGTTGATGAATCTGAGCACTCTGGACTGGGATGATCATCTCTGCTCGTACGCTGACTTGTCCTATAGGGCACATGCTGATTTTATATATTTAACACATATCGGGTTTTTGTTTGTTTGTTTGTTTGTTGTTGTTTATTTAAACATTCTGAATTATCATTTCGTTGCGGATTCTAATGATATGGCTTTCAGCCAGGTAAATAGACCAAGTAAAGGTTATGGAAGAGAACACATTTGTCATGGAAAATTATCACAAATTTTACAATTTCTTTTATCAAGAGGTAGATTAATCATGTGAGACAGTATTATGCAAAGTCATTTTTCTTTGTCATAGCTCAATTTAGGTGTGGTTTCTGAATTTGTGATATGTGTTTTATAAATGCAATGATACATTGCCACTGATGCATAACATCGGTGGTTTCATTAAATAAATGTCTATGCATAATATTTGATTAATTGAATAGAATACAGTTTAAAATATCTACTAATCTACCATTGCAGATTTTTTGATATTCCCAAATCTGTGCTGCCGAAGATCAAGAGTTCATCTGAAGTCTACGGGAAGATGGCTGTAACTTCTCTTCAGGGGATCAGAATTTCAGGGGTGAGTTACAGGCACATGCAGAGATTTAAAACCTGTCGTAGTATTTCAGGTCAATACTGTTCGTGGTATCAAACTTATTTCAAGATCTTAGGAAATTTAATTTTTTCTGTTTTTTTTTTTTATGTATGCTTTGACACGATACAGGCTTCGTCGCCATGCCCTTTTTTCTTTTCTTATATTGTTTAGTTTTTAAGATGCCCAATGCTGAGGTTATACTAATCAAATATTGCTAGTTTTTAACAGGATTCTATTTGTTTATCTGCTTTTATTATTACATCTTTGCTTTGATATTGTTTCTGTTCTTTTTTTTTGTTAATGGATTAGCTAGGGTAGTACTACTCTGTAACTCAGATCATTTAATCTCTTTCATTGAAAGCTCATGTTACGTGACAATAGTTTGCTTTCTCTCATAGATATGTAGTGGGTAGTGGTGAAAAAATTATTGTATAGTGTACAGTTGTGTAGATGTTATGCATTATGTACATATCATGTCATATTTTAAACTTTGCAATCAGTTAAATCAGTTCCATAGATTATGTGAATGCCTTTGTGGCATAGAACATAGTTTATAATATTATCTTTTCTATAGACCCCTAGACATTTTTGATATGAAAACATTTGTCTTTTTATCCTAATCTTGTTTTAGAGAGTCAGTTTCTCTTATTATTTTGTTGATGTTGTTTTATAGTTGCTGAAAGTTGCTGTAATTGAGACATGTTTGAAACCTGTCCACAGTAAAGTTCTAGAATGACAAAAAAAGATGGTTTAATTTTATGAATAGCAGTGAAGGTTGCTAATTGGTTCACAATTCAGGCATATTTGAAGTCATGTGAGCCTTTTATCAAAAATATAGAAAGGTGATTTCATTCAGTGAGTGTCGATGAGCATTTCTCATTTGTGCTTCGATAGCATACATCCAGAAAGATCTCTTAGTTGCTGTTTGGACAGGTATAGTTACATTGTTTGCCTTGTACTTCTGAAAAGTCTCTAGGAGTGGCATATATGGTCGCCCCAAAATTAAATTGTCCTACCATCATTATGTTGTAGTTCATACAATTTTATTCTGCATCGACGATGTGTCTGAGGTTTATCTTATCATATTCTGGGATTTGATTTAGCATTATGTTGTGTGTTTGTTCCTCCATGTTTGCCAGATTCTAGGGGACCAACAAGCAGCCTTGGTAGGACAGCTGTGTCTAAAGGTGGGACAGGCAAAGAACACCTATGGCACCGGATGTTTTCTCTTGTACAACACAGGACTGACAGTAAGAAAAGGCTTTTCATTTAAAGACTTCGTGTTACAGTATAATGGCTGGAGATAGTTGATGGACTGTAATAGTTTGATTTTAAAAAAAATAAAAAAATAGTCCATTAGAATGATTAACTATTACTTCAATCATGTTGTCAGTGATTAACAATTCTGGCTGTTTCCTCCAAGTGGTTGTTGGTCATGTCCACAAGCTAATATATGAGTTTTAGTTCTGCTACAATCTTATGGATGAGAGCCTATTTCAGATTCTGTTTGTATTCCGTGTAATGGTTGTGTGTGTATGCTGTATTTCCAGCTTGTACTGATGTATGGTCTATATGTTGGTTGTAAAACACTTTGGTTCTGTAAAGCACTTTGAGTCCTTCTGGAATGAAGTGCAGTATGAGTGTTCTTAATTAGTATTATTATTTTTAGCTGAGAAATTTTTCTTACCAGCAATAGCTGATTATTTCAGGTAATCCAAATATTTCCTTTGCCATTGACATAAGTTATTTGATTTTGTAAAATGGAAAAAAATTCTTTTATTGTTTGTTTATATCTCTTATGCGCAGCAGAAAAAGTGAGTGGACTGCGTGAAAAATTCACTTATTGATGTATGTCTGACCATTATAGTTTGTCTTAATTGGATTACTTTTTATTTATTTCTACATTCATCCTCAGCCAGTGGAATCCAAGTCAGGCTTGCTGACCACTGTGGCTTACAAACTGGGCAAGAATAAGCCAGCTGTCTATGCTCTTGAGGTCAGTGGATAATATATATATCGTCACCGCCGTTCGTTGTCTGTGTATGGAGCATTCAATAGTATTTAGCTAAGAAAAAAAAAGCTGTTTATAGATTTAGTTGTTGCGTTACGGTGATAAAAATTATCAAGTGATTATATGCTTGTGGTACGTAACATGTTAGAAAGAATACACCATTTGTTATGACATTGTTCTGACACATATAGCATATCTCTTCTTTTTTTTTTTCAGCTTTGCCCATGCACTTACTGTGCTCTCTGTTTTTTTGTTTTTTCCTTCGCTATTCATTTACAGCCACCACTGTGTCAACCATACTTGCATTTCTATTATTCAAAATAGTTTGAAATTAACGGAAGGCATAGAGATAATGCTTTTGTTACATATCCCGTTATGAAACAGATCTATCCATTTTTGGTCTATACACAGATAGCGAATGGCGACAATGATATAAATGTATTGTTTGACTGGGTGAATTGAATCTGACATCAGTTTTTCCATGTATGGAGTTAGTTGTAGTCATTGGGAAGGGAGATCAGTGTACTTTTCCTTTGGTGAGAAAAAAACTGTTTTATTGTGACACTTTTTGTGCCAAGATATTCTCATTCAAAATGATCTCTTGTGACTGTGTGATCAGTACAATCTGATTTCCTCAATGAAGTCCAGTTTGATGTCCCTCGCATTTCACGCGGTTGTAGGACAGTAATTTTGTAAGAAAGAGGCATATTAGGCCAAGATGGGCACCATATCAACATATCTCCGATCATGTATATCCATATACATATTCAGCCAAAATAGGCACTGTATACAGGGACTTAATAGGATGGACGGATGGCTTCCTTTGGTCATAAATGACATTGGATAATGTATCCGCAAGGCTCAGAGGAACATTTCATTTCATGGCTGTAGAGGCCAATGCAGGAGAGACATGTCCTGTCACAGATATTGCAGCAGAACATAATGTGAGAGACACTGCTTGGCTTTGTCTTTCTTTATGTCCTATATTTCCATTCCTGGGTTCTTTATATTGGCCTCACCCAGTTTCACTCACAGTATGACAGCTGATTTCCAGGATTCCCTGTTGTCTGCTAGTGTTTCCTGTGTCCTCGCTTCAGTGCTGGCGGATTTTGTGTCCCATTTGCAGACATTTATAAAAGGCTTACCTGAATGAAAGCAGGATAAAAAGACATGGCAGCTCTCTCATCCCCACAAATGCTGTGTCAAAGGCTATAAAGGTTTCATTTGCTAAGATATTCAGACTCTCTTGAAAATTATAAACCAACAGTGAAAACATTCTGGACACTTGAGATTCTAGTAAGTCATTTTAATCATTAATGAGAATTTTGAAAGAAAATAAATAATTGTCATGAGAATTTGTTCTTTTTTAAGTCATTACGATCCCATCATAAGTAATGTATGTCGGTCCTCTCATATGCTGGTAATAAGAGTAAGCCTTTTTTTTTTTTTTAATCACTTTGCTCTCATTACCGAGCCAAGCATTGAATAGTTATGTTCAATAACCATAATATAAGATCCTCATTAATTCATAAAATTATGAAAATATATTGTTCTCATCATGGTAGCTTTCACAATTTTGTATTTTGCATGTTTCAGATAAAAAAGAGTGAAAGTGATTTTGTTGCAGTCTTTGACAATGTTTGTTGTATTTCTAGCAAAAGGACAAAATTTGACTGACTGAAAATGGCTCAGTATGGCCATGTGTGGCCTCAGGAACTTTGTGTACTGACCTGCCCATATTCTCTGTGTTTCAGGGAGCCATTGCTATAGGGGGTGCTGCTGTCCAGTGGCTGCGAGACAATCTAGGTATCATCTCTTCTTCAGCAGAAATTGGTAAGTATCTACTGATGACGTGTCTTCTTACTCAGGTCTGTTTAGTGAACTGAGACATATTCTTTGAAAACTGTGTTTAGTGGATATACAGCTTAGACGACACTATGAACTAAGACTCATTCTTTGAAAGGGTAAGTGTGTTGGGAAGACTCACCTTCCAAGTCAGATTGTAAGGTGAACTGAGACTCATTCTTGGAAAAGGATAAGTGTAAACATGTTCTTTGAAAACAATAATACAGACACATTTT
The DNA here is from genome assembly GCA_039654565.1 of Peronia peronii. NCBI lineage: Eukaryota > Metazoa > Mollusca > Gastropoda > Systellommatophora > Onchidiidae > Peronia > Peronia peronii. The sequence goes on along the minus strand of JBCEWB010300633.1, from coordinate 28,140 downwards.
TTTAAGGCATTTAAGTGTCCACTGAAGACATATCTTCTAAATCAGATTCTTTGGTGCATTCAAGACACAATTTTTGAAAAAGCTTAGTACAGACATGCTCTTTGAAAGCAGTGTCTCCACAGAATATCTTTCCTGTGAGTCATATTCTAGTGTAAACTAGGACATATTCTTTCATGAAAACAATAACCATTGACTGAAGACCTTGTAAGTCAGATTTTGTTGGAACTGGGACTCATTCTTTGAAATCAGTCAGATTGTGGGAGTGACTTGTGGAATGTAATGTTTCCTTGATTAATAAATTGTATTGTTCTATATTGGTGTTATTTGTGTCAATGACTTGCAGAGAAACTGGCACTGGAAGTGGACAGCACTCACGGTTGTTATTTTGTACCTGCATTTTCTGGGCTGTTTTGTCCTTACTGGCAGAATGATGCACGAGGGTAAGTCACCACAGCGAGATGATATTGGCTCTTACACTTTTTTCCATCTATGCATGCCATTTTCCATGTGAATGTGTCAGTCTAACAGTGTGAGATGTGAATTTGGCATTTGGTTTGATGTGTACCTCGTAAGTTTCACACATGGCATAAGAGCATAAACAGCCCCTCTATATAATCATGGTATTTAAGCTGGTATTGATTGCTTTATGTGCAATAGTTTTTACACATCTGATATCCATTTTATTCATGTGATAGTTTTGACATGTGTATAACATGGGATAAATCACTACTTCATTTGATACTTAAAGGGGTGCTCGGGTGAAATTTAAAGTTCTTTAAAATTTGGCCTCAGTGATATGAAATGTCCTTAGCATAAACTGATAACTTACTGAGAACCTTATTTCAGTCACAAAAAATTCAATATATTGCTTTTTGCCATGGCAGTGGTGGCCATCTTGGAAAATAAACAACTTATTCAAATTCTTAAAATTTGCAAAACCAATAACGATGTTTACTTTCTATATATGTATATTGAAAGTGAGATCAATATGGAGGTAATAGGCTAGGTTTTATTTGTCTGTGATGGGTGAAATAGATACAGGAAGGTTCTAAAATTGATGTTGACAGATAAAGGGTTGAAAACAATAACCCACATTAAAGAATAGACAATTTCTGCTTTCTTAGTGTGAAAAACATCAAACTAACTAGCCTTTTACCTAAAAATATGAATAATCTATCAGTGTACAAAATCTGATGCCTGACTGACAATAAACAGCTGAAATTTTAAGATTTTAGTGAAGCTCAGTTAACAGAAAAACAAACATGAGAAAATGGGCAGGATAGTATATATAGATATATACAAAATATACAAAATATATTCATTTAAATGCATTTTGGGGACTGGAACCGGTACAGTTGAGCTTGGCACTTGGTATTCTCAGTCTAGACATAATCAACTATGCAAATTCATTGAAATCCCAAAATCGATAATTTAACCCCTAATTGGTGAAAACCTCACCCGAGCATCCCATTTATATCCATTTTGTATTTATGGGATATGTTTTGCATGCATTTATCATGCATAAGGATAGTTAGGGCTTGACTTGAGTCTAATATAATATCTGTTTCTTTGTATGCTAACTTTCTGGGTCTGAATGGTAACATTGTTTCAAGTTTTAAGGACTTTATTTGTTACAGTTATATAATAAGATTGAAAGATCCACAAAATCGACTACACAAGGTACTATGTCTGGCAGAAGAAGATGCGGTGGACAGAAAAAAAATGATGGGAGGATAACATCAAGGAATAGACCGGCCTCCGTCTGGCCACCATACTGAGATTAGCTGAAAACCAGGACAAATGAAAAAGATTATCAGGATGTCATCACTGGTGCCTTAACACCCCCCCCCCCCAATCAGATACAGGAGCTGAAATCGCTTGAAGTCGTGCTATGAGCTGTATATGTGACAGAATGGTGACGTGTTCTGTTGTAGTTGATACACCAGTGATGTTGCTGTAGTGGTCGGTGCCGTTAAGTGATATTATTTCACTTTTTTTTATCTCTTTGTCCAACAGCATTATCTGTGGCCTGACCCAGTTCACTAACAAACATCATATTGCCAGGGCAACCCTCGAGGCTGTCTGTTTTCAAACCAAAGAGGTAATGTTGTCAAGACTTAGGTATTAGAAAATCCGTGTTTCAACGGCCAGGCCGTAGGGCAGACCAATACCTGATTTTTATGGACTATTTTACTTTCTGTGCGTGTGATATGACGCAGGAGAACTGCTAGACATCTGTGCGGTTGACGCCACGGCGTGCAGACGTTTTTTTTTTTTTTCCACTTTAGAAGCAAGATGCAATGGTAACTAAATGCTTTTTAGAATCACAACCATTTCTTAAACTTTATAGGCTTAGGTACAATATGTATCACTCAAAACTGACTATTTCCAACCTCATGTCATTTCACTGGTTTTGGATTCTTGCGTGACGTAAGGAGCCAGTAGATAGTTCCCAAAACAAGAAAAATGGCTGGCGCTTAGATACTTTCAGTTTTTGATTCCTAATTTCTTACTCAATTATTGAGAATAATTCGAATTATGACATACATAGTCTTGTGCACAATCTTTTATTTCAGTGACAAGTATAATTTCATTCATTACAATGCACCAATGCTATAAATACTGCTTAAATCAAGGTATTTAATTTACTGGTGGTGGTCATCATGACCCAGTTTCACTTGCGAGCTAATCTGTGTTGTGGGGAAAAACAAGAGGATGGGAGTGGACCCACTGTTAAAGAGTCACACCAGGCAGTAGCTTTTCTGCACCTACTTCACGAAATCCGTGGTCAGCATCTCTTGTCAAATTCATGCATATACCCACCTTTCACAAGTACACACTGTAATTGGGAGAATACAAAATTGCACCTACTTGGTGAAATCGTGAGTCAGTCGCAGGAAAGTTTCTTACCCCTGCCACGAGTAGCATCCCTTTCATGCTATTACAGCATAACATGTTGCCACGGACAGTTCCAGCACGGGTTCTATCAACAGCATGTAACGTAACATATGTAACTGCCGTGGGAGTTAATGCTCTGCCAGAGAAACGACAAGATGGTAGCTGAAATATGGGTGGTCTGTTGTCAGAATAGATCTTAGGGAAATTTTTAGATCATTTGTGGTGTTGCTAGTCTCCTACTTGGGAAGTCTGACTCAGGAACAGAAGTCTCTGGCTTCACTTCTTAAGAGGATCTGAGGTTTTGACCTGAGGGAAGACAATTTGCACACATTTCCTGACCTGATCCAGATTAAAAGGGATATCCAACTGTAGACAGTGAATGTTGTTGTTAGACTAATAAAGAATTGAACACAGGGCAGCTGTCTTGAATGCTCTCCAGGAACCTTAGAATTTTTGAGAGTGACATCACTGGGTCTGTCAGACTAGTCGTAGATTACAATGTAGTGCACTTGGAACCCATACAATCTGGGAGTAAGTATCAGGTAAATGCTCTATGTAATAGTTGTTAGCAAAAAGTCTGAAACTGAGAAAAGAGTCACAATGTGCCATACTAAAAATGGATTTGATACTTTGTTTTGGATAAGAACTCATCATGTGCACATAGATCAGTTTGCAAACTTCCTGTTTGTCAGATTTCTTAAAACTGGCAATATATGTCTTCCTTATATGCATGTATATGGCAAACTGAACAATGAAGATGGCTGCAGGGTTGAAAGGCCATAAGAAAATGAAACAAAACTGCTGTTTTCCTAGCTGGTTTCTGGCTCTGTCCTCAGCTGTTGGATGCCATGAACAGGGACAGCGGTCTGGAGCTGAAGAGCGTGAAGGTGGATGGTGGGATGACCGTCAACAACTTGCTGATGCAGATCCAGGCTGATCTCCTGGGAATTAAAGTGGGTGAGTTTGTCCATACAGTGTGCAGGTGCTCACTGCGACTGTTTTGGGAATTTGACAATACTGAGAAGGGTTTCGTTTAATTCATGGATGTCTGTTTGATGTCAAACTCACCACTGATAGTGTAGTATAATTATCAATGAAGTTCCCTATTAAATGTTGTTGCATTTGGTCCAATCAATCTTTTATTGTCTAATCTTTCTTTCTCTCTCTCTGACTCCTTTTTTCTCTCTGAGAAAGGTAAGTGTGCTTTGCCTGGTATGTGTGAAAATGTATGTACATAATATGTGATACACACATAGTCCAGTTGATTCAGACTCTGCAAAGCCAAAATTATGTGTTTGAATTAGAATCAGAGGGTCATGTGCTTAGTTTAACCAGTGTCTGGTCTGTGTGTGTGTGTGTGGGGGGGGGGGAGTAATCAAGGATAGAAATCTTCAGGTCATTTTCTGTGTTTGGCAGACAGTTTCCATCAAAAAAGGATAAGCAGATGTCCCGGCTAAGTTATGTTGATGTTTCTGTGTTGCCTTAAGTAACCCCTCACAGCAGAGTTTCTATGCTTGACTTTTGACTAAAGTTAATTTGATTACATAGAAGAAACTTGGAGCGGTGATGTTTGTAGAATGACTTTTATCTCAAAGATGAACTTCATGTAGACACTTTTTATTCACATTACAACTTCTTATGTAACTTTTGTAGTGGAGAAATATGTGAGATCATGCAAATTCCAGTTAGTCAGTAAGACTCTCCGCACATTTTCTGCAGCAGCACAAGTTCATCTCTGACATTTTGAGTCTTTTTGTCTGTCCTCCAGTGAGACCCTCCATGACAGAGAGCACTGCCCTAGGGGCAGCAATGGCCGCCGGTGCTGCCGAAGGTGTTGATGTGTGGAAGCTGCAGGCAGATGAATCCGGACCAATCACCTGTGACGTGTTTGAGCCAACCATTTCTCAGCAAGGTGGGGAAATAGCAGGAGCTCTTTTTTTTACTTCTCACTATCATTTCTACAGCAAGTAGAAGATATATGTCCTGATGTGGAACAGGGATTTTATGACAGAGCTGTCAGCACTACCATCTGAAAGCGGTCCCTCCGGCGACCTGGCACATATCGATTACTGTAAAATGAACTTGTGCCTATATAGATACTGCGATTATTGCCTCGGTGGTAAGCACAGCCGAGGGTCCCAGCAGGTTAGGGCCAGGGGTTGGTCTAGTTTATTTTACAGTAATCGATATGTAACAGGTCGCCGGAGGGACCTCGCTCAGACGGTAGTGCCGAGCTGTCCATAGGCCCTCTTCAGCATTGCAGGAAAAAAATTTGTTTTTTCTTTATCTTGTTTTGGGAGTCATTTCACTGCTTATATGAGAACGTTCTTTTTTGTTTGTTTGCTTATTTTTTTGTTTTTGTTTTTTTCATGCTCTTAACACTTTGAAGAGAAGGCATAGTTGAAGTCAACGGACTGATTTAAAATGAAAGGAATCATTCATTTTGCAAGAGTAGCAATGAATTTCAAAAGAATCAAGCTCTTCTCACTCTGACCATTTCCTCATTGGTGCAAAATCTAGGAATGATTCCCAGACCTGGTTTGATCAAGAGCAGTCACTTTGATTGTCTTGCATATGGGAAATGGTCTGTAGATGTCTGTTTTAGCTGCAGATGGTACCTGTTCATGTCTGAAGTGGAATGAATTGAAAACATCGAAGACTGATGATAAAACTTCAAAACACCTTCCAAACTCTGCTGCTTGCGCAGTTCGAGAGGCAGTTCTGCTAACCTTACATTGACAGCTTGTATAGTTTAAAGAACAATTTTTGCTAACCTTACTTTGACAGTTTGTGTAGGTTGTAAGACAGTTTGCTAACCTTACTTTGGCAGCTTGTATAGTTTAAAGAACAGGTTTTGCTAACCTTACTTTGACAATTTGTGTAGTTCATAATTATAGGACAGTTGTTGCTAACCGTACTTTGGCAGTTTGTTTAGTTTAAAAGACACTTTTTCTAATCTTTCTTTGACAATTTGTGTAGTTTATAAGACAGTTTTTGCTAACTCTATTTTGGCAGCTTGTATAGTTTAAAAGACAGTTTTTCTAATCTTTCTTTGACAATTTGTGTAGTTGATAAGACAGTTTTTGCTAACTCTACTTTGGCAGCTTGTATAGTTTAAAAGGCAGTTTTTGGTAACTTTCTTTCCCAGCTTGAATAGTCTTTAAGACAAAGTTTTTCTTATCTTTCTTTGCCAACTTGTATAGTTTATTGGATAGTTTTTGCTAACATTTGCTTTTTGCAATACCTTCAGAGCGAGATGTACGCTTGGGCAAGTGGAAGGCCGCAGTGGAACGCAGTATGCACTGGCAGACTGTTGGTACCTCCACGCGTAAGTTTTATCATTAAATAGTTACACAAAGCATTTGTGTAAAAGTGAGGACTTCTAGCAGATGACTGACATACGGATAGATAATTTTAATGTTTTGTACTCTTTTGTTTCAATATCACCATGTCATCCAACGGCTCTGTGTCTCACAAAACAATTGTCGTGGAGTGAGAAGCTGTACCAGTTGACTGGGATACCAAGATGCCATCCAGTGGTTCTAGTCACTGAGGTATCATGGCTGAAGAACTGACCTCCAGTCCAGTCCACATCTCTCTCCCCTCTCTGTCTTCATGGCCTCCACATGAGAGTTACAATGACTAGAACAGCCCGTAGCATTATTTTGTCTATCCAACATTTTCTGTGTATGTAAATGTCTCCTTAACAAAAATTCTATCTCAGAGTCTGTTCATTTATATTGATGTCCACACAATCATATCTTTTCATGTTTCCTTCCCGAGTATGTATTTAATACATTTTTTTTGTATTTTGAGGAATAGTTTTACATTTCCTACTAGTTTTTTGTCCGAAAAAAAAATTTCCAACTTTGATATTAGTTTCTCGATTAATTGTTTTTTAAACTTTACCAAACACAAAACTAGCACGGTTCACTGACACTCTTTATTTATCATAACCAAGCTTTGTATATCCATGCCAAGATTTGTCTCTATCTCTGACTTTACTTTTCAGATAAACTCTTTTTTTTTCCTTGCATCCATCTGAGTACTGCTTGCCATACATTGTCTTTGCAATATTTATAGAATGGTGCTTAGCTTTTTACTTGCCTTTGCCAGGCAAAAGAGATGTTGAGCAAGCAGTGTAAAGAGGAAGAAATCCCTTCACATTTTGTCATTCAAAAGACTGATCACCAAAACATTTGATAAAATTATAACAAAAGGAAGAAAACATTCTCTTTATACCATAATTTTATGGAAATAGTGCCCATTTCAAGCATAGAGCCCCAAAGTGATTTTTTCCTCTTTTGCACTATGTGTTCAACACCTCTTTTGTCTGGTAAAGGGAACTAGTAGAGTTGGGCACAACGATCTCCCACTGTAGGAGACTGGCTGTATAGGAAATGGTCCACAATGAACAGCTAGCTGACTTTGTGTCATGTAAGGGTTACAGAGGTAGTCCTTACCATCAATCTGAAGTGGTGAAGACAGTGTTAATATTTGTACTAAAAGGTTCCTTTGAGATGAAATGTAACTTGTTCTCTCTCTTTCCACCTTGGCATGGCAAGCTTAGGCGTTTCTCTGACCTACTGGGACACTTTGGCGCCAGGCCTGTATCTATGGTCCAGTTTTGCAGTCGTGATGCTAGCCAGAGCTATTGCCAACAGCAGATGACCCCGCAGTGCTGATGACAATCCAGTACCACCTGCAGTCTTTCCAATTGTATGAATGAGTTGTTAAACTGTGCATTGTATGAGATTTTTATGTGTTACAGTATATATTGGTCTTATGTTTATGCATTTGTATCCACACAATAAGCCATTCCTTTCAATCAGCCAAATTTCTTTCTTTTGCTTGTAACATAAGGTATAAAAACAAACATTACAAAGAAGGAAAAAAATCCTCTGTTAAATCTATAAAATGAATTTCTTTTTCAGTTCTTAAATTACTTAGCTTTGCCTCTCTTGTTGTGAGGGACTAACCAAGTATTCTACTGAAATAGAACTTTTGCTGTTTTTATTTGAAACATGCTCAACAGAAAATTCTGAAAAATTCGTGACATGATGAAGTGTTTTCTTTTCATCATAATTAATTTTTCTTTTCTTGATATATGTGTTTCAAGTGAAAGGTATTCAAGTTATTTTTTTCCTCTTTTACAATGTTTGTGTTATATCTCATATGCCTGGGAAAGGAAAATTATTTAGTGGAGGGTAAATGGCTCAGTGCATTGTTTTGTTGAGAACAAGAGGGGTGTCATGTTAATTTGCAGTCATGATCTGATCTAGGGTACAATAAGATGGATGTTCAGGCCATTCACCAGTTACATAAAAGTGTTATTTCTGTGAAAGCAGATAAGAAGTTGTTATAAAAATTGTTAATTTTGTATAAACTTTCATTTTGAAACACCATTATATTTCACAAGCATTCAACATTATTTACATATTCTGGTCCATATATCACATTATCATCTTTAAACTCACAAATATTAGTAGTATCCTCTTTTTTATTTCTCCTGTTAAAGTTAATGCCCACTGTCTTTGAGTCCTTTAAGTTTTTTGGGGAGGGTTTTTTTATGATCATATCTTCAAAGAAAGGCTACATTAATAGAAAGTGTTGTTGATACAAATCTGATACTTTTTTTCTATAATTGTTGATGCAGAGAAAGTCAAGATTCTATTACAACGCTCAAAAGAAATTAGAAGCTGGACACAAGAGAAATTGGAGCAGAAAAAGTCCCGCTCTGTTTGTAATTTAAAGGTTTGCTTTAGTAGTTGAAACAAAGATGGCTCAATGGGTGACATTTTGCATCAGGTTTTTTGTTTTTGCCTTTGTTTCTCTCCAAGCATTCAACATTTGACAGTTAGAAGATGGATTGTATGGTCCAAATTCAACAGCAGATATGTCAGCACTGAGGTTTTAGTGTCATGTACATATATTGGATATACCAAAATAGAAAAATAAAGAACAAACAAATGCAGTGATTTTAGAGTCAGTATGAACAGACTGCACATTCAGAGCCTGAATTTAATATGCTTAAACCACATATTTTCCATCAAGTTTTGAATACTTTATTAACTGGAATTTCACATTTACTAGCTGCCCCAGGAAAGGTGGTATGTACATTCGTTTTTTTTTCCCTTTTGGAAATGTCCTTAGTGTCGTAGTGTCATAGAAGTTTGTAATTAGATTTTAGAATCATAACTTTTTTTTTTTTTTTACAGCTTTGGGATATTATTTGCTGGCTGAATTTCTTCTGTGTACACTTTACAGCTTTGCTGAATGAAGTTGTGTGGGTGTGTGTGTTTATATTTTTGTGTGCATAATAGAAAGAGAACAGAACAAATCTAAAAATCTCTAAACAAAAAAATCTAAACAAATTTCCGTCTTAAGATTAAAAGCAAACATATTCAGTCTTGAAAAGAAAAAAAAAAGTACTGACTTCTTTTTTTTTAAATTTCATTTATTTGTAAAATACTTTTTTTTAATATTTGTTTTGATTTCTTTTTTCCATTCAAACTTTGAAAACTTGCAGATTGAATCTTGAGATTTTGTGGCTTCTTGCTTATTTCCCAAGTCACTGGACCATAAGATGATCAAGAGGTCGTGCCATAGTTTTAGTTGAGCTGTAAAAATCTTTGGCTGCTTTTGCATAGCATGACTACAGTCAATGATTTTTTAACTTGAACCTAGTCTGCACTGAGTGAAGTAAACTCATTACATATAACTACTTGGTCGTACTATCAACTAATCATTTCTCACCCCATTATTGTAGTTTGAACCTATGAGTGATTGTGATCATTAGCTGAATTACTTCTCTGTAGCAGGTACAAGAGATAAAGAATACAAGTATTGTAGAAGACAACTCAATCACTTTTGCTCTTCGTATTGAAAACATGATCAATGGAAAATTCTGAAAAATTCACCTTGTGATGAAAGCACATTTCTTCCATAATAAGTATAATTTTTTCACTGTTTTTTTTGTGTGTGTATGTCATGTTTGAAATAACAGGAACAAAATTGATTTTGTCCTTCTCCTTCTTTGCAGTGCTTGTGTTATACCATTTGTACTCGGCGAGGGGAACTAACTAACTTAGCTGGCTGAAAATATGACTCATTCTAAACCACCATGTCTGTAGTTTGAACCTCATCTCCAATTAGCTTTCATCAGTCAGCAGTGATTACTGGCAGGATTTTTCTTGTCAGTGTTTTTCACCACGCTGAAATCACAGATCATATTTGCTGGTCATACACTGTGATTTTTTTTTTTTTTTTTTTTTCGCTTTGGTTATTCACAACTTATTTTTATTTAGATCTCAGATTCTCCTTTTTTTTTTTTTTAGATCATGAACTATTTTAGTTGCTGTTATTGGTCACAGATTTTTTTTTTTTAATTTAGATCACATTATTTTTTGGATGGTCACAAATTACATTGTATTGTTGGTCAAAGATTATTGTTTGAGGAGTACAGATCACGTTGCTTAGTTTGTTGTTCGTATCACCAAAAGTATTCTGTAGTTTTCTTTCTTTTAACTGTTGTAAATTTGAACTTTTGTACTGAGACCTTCTATCCACTGGTGCTGTTGAAAGCTCATACTCATTCTTTTGCTTTTGACTAAATTTTACAGCTGAATTTCATCACATATTCATACAATATCTTCTAGAGGAGCATTTCTGGTATTACAAATTAATGTAGGAAGGTTATACCAACAATATCTTGAGGTGAGAGTAAATTTTTAAAAAATTTTAAAAAAGAAACAAGATGAGAACAATATATTGACCTTCAGTGATCATTTTATAAGTGCCCTAAAAAATGTTTACTTTATTAGAGATGTCAGATTTCCTATTCCTGTAGAAACTTTAGATTTTGAACTGTTGCATCACCAACCTCTGTACTGCCATCATAGACATACTTGTATAGGTGATGGTAAGAAAAAATTGACAAGTGAAACATCAGCCTATGTTTTTTAGTTTTTGGGGAGGAGATGAAATCACATTGACATCTTTCCTTTGATTTTATTGAACAACCTTTTTGCCTTCTTGTTGTGAATCACATCTCTCACCAAAGTTGCTTGGCTTTACCTAGACATAAATGTTGCTTCTACTCATGTTTATAAAATGGCCTCATGCATGTGGGTAAATGTCCATATTGTTTTATAAATTATACCATGGTCTGTATTATGGTATTTGACATTAAAAGGATTCTTGTTCTTTTTTTTTTAACGAGGAAGTAATGAATTTTGAATTTGTAGTTTGGTGTTTTGCCTTTAGTTTCATAATTTGGTTTGTTTCTGCAGCTGTTGCTAAAGAGATTTTTTTTGTTACTGGTTGCTTTGCTTTGTCATACTAAAAAGAAAGAAACTGTACATGAAAACAAATCAGTATTCTCATGTGCCTATTTGAGAGTTCAGTATAATGTATGTTGGAAATTTCTTTTCTCTGTATTTTTTTTCTCCCTCAGTTATCTGCAAATCCAGTGTATTTCCTGATATATAACAACTTGTTTTTTTTTTTTTTTTCAGTTTGAAAATTACAGCACTTTTGCTTTTGATTAAAAAAAAAAAAAAAAAGAAATTAGAAAGAACTTTCAAGTTTGTCCCAGACACAGATTTCTGGACAGAGACATGGGTGTATATCATCTCGAAGTACCCTCATTGATTTGAAACCTTTTATTATTCATATCATCACTGCTGTTCGCTGTCCACATGTAGACCAAACTTATACAGGCCTATTTTATCATGGGGTATGTAAAAATTGCATCTTTTCTTTGTTCTTCATTGATTTTAAACGACTTTGACTAGTAGAATTGAGCAAGTGTTTGAAGCAGTGGTGGCCATGTGTGAATAGTGGACCAAAAAAGACAAGAGATCACTGTTTGCATATGGGCTAAGTTGTGGCTACGTAAGGAAAGCAAAGAAAAGAAGTCTAACAGTACAGACAATTTCACAGGAGCTGGCCATAATGATTGAAATATTCTTCCTAACATGTTATGTTAAACACAGATAGATACATAACTGCATGGTTTTTTCACGCCAGGTAAAAACTACTCAGATCCTACAAACGGTGAACGTCGTTGACGATATAGATAGATATTTCAACTTAGCTCTGATTCAGATTTTCTGTACTATTGTTTCGTCAACCTAAGTTTGTTTTTGAATTATTGTGCTTAGGTGATACAGTGTAAGGCATGTCACCTCAGTCCTAAGTAAGATGCTTCCAATTTGTAAACTACAACAGAATGATGTTCCTACAGACCTAATCAATTTAATGGAGGTGCCGTAATAGTAACCTTAGAAAGAAATACTCTCATCAGTAAATATAACTCTTGACATGAACATTTCCTAAATAATCCTTTTATTTTGTACACTGCCTCTGAAAGATGGTTAAGGTAATTCTTGCTTGACAGTATATATGTTAATTATTATTGACACATATCTTCTTATTTCTTGAAGTTTATATGAAATAAGTTCACCTTATCCAAGAAATAGTGATTGAAATACTCCAGTATAACATAGTCCTCATCTTCAGTAGCATTAATGACAGTTGGTTATTATGACGAAAATCCTGTGTTATGTCATAACACAGTCTGTTTTTTCTATTGTTATCTTATTATGCAACCTTTTATCTATTGTTATCTAGACAGTCTATCGTTTTTTTGTAACACAACCTGTTTTATCTGTCCATGACTTTAGTGACTTGCTACCCATTTTTATTTGTTTGTTTTATCTTTTTTTGTTGTTTTCTTTTATTATGAACAAATTTTAGAAATATATTTTGAATCTAAAACATACATGTATATTAGATTGCAGGATTTACAAGATAGCTGGGAGAAGAAGGATAGGAGACTCTACTTTAGCTGAGATGTGCAATGTAGGACCAAAGCTGTTGTCACATTCAGTGATCTACTGGCATGTTCATAGAGGACATCAAATACTTTCATATTGAGGAGGACATTTATTCTTGATGTGGATTAGTGACTTTTTATGTATGATCAGAGAGAATTTAACACCATTTTCCTGGGTTTCTGTCAGAATAGTATTTGTGACAAGTTTACATTTGTTGTAAACACTGAGACAGACTTGATATCATTTCCTAAATTACAACTTTCATATATTTGTTGAGAATTCTTTATAAGAAATTATGACAACTTTATATAGATGAGAGACAGAGACAGATTGATTTGAATGTTTAATCTGATGGCTTTCCATTTATCGATCACGATTCATTGTAACTTTATATAAGTTGTCAGCTCAAGTCAAGACTCCACTCACTAACTACACTTTCTAAAGCATTATTACAAGTGGAGAGTTTGTGTCCAGAGTAGGGCAATCCTAGAGACAGCATTACAGAATTTTATAGTCGTTAGTCAGGTTTTTAATGAAGCAATACTCATGTGACCAGAGAAACGGTACTTATCTCTGTCAGTTGTTGTGATATGTAAATGTGTTACATGTGTGGCCTTGGAAATATATCATTGCCCTTTTTTTTTTTTTTTATTTCTTAGACTATTCTCACTTTATGGGATTTGTTTAGAAAAGAAAAGTTTATGTATGATCACATTACAGTCAAATACCAGCTCTAATTGGAGGAGTTATAGTCATTGTACTTAGAGTGGAAATGATTTAATCCCAGGGATTATAGTCCAGGTACTACAGGAAATGACTCCCTGATTCAAGGCATGGTGGCCTAGGTAGCCAAATGATTAATTAAGTGGTTAGATTACATGTATATTGCAGATGCACTATATGATTGTGACTCCATTGATACACTTACTATTAATATTTTTGACGTTAACCTCATTTGTGATTTTTAGATGTTATGTCTGGATTCTGTTAAAAAAAGTGTATGTAAGGATGGATTCTGTTAAAAAAAAAAAACAATTTGCTTGTATTATCATGTTTCATGCATATCTTGATGCAGTTCCAATGATTCCCCAGATGCTCCAGTGAACATATAGGGGGGGATTTGTCAGTGTTTTATATAACAAGCTATGTTTGATTAATTTTCGTAGCAAGACACAGAACTGAAGTAAAAAACAAGTATACAATGCTGATGGAAATGTGGTGTCACAGGCTGTTCTGTGATGTGTGTGTCTGGAAATCATTAGCCGGACCTTCTGCAGTCTACTTTGATGTGTTAGTGTTACTATCAGTTTCCCTTGATAAATGTGGACATCAGGACCTAAAAAAGAAGCAAAGACAAATTCACACTGATATTGAAGATACACTGTTTATGTATGTGCGACATGCTGTTGTGTGATGTCTGTGTATTTGAGAATCTCTAAATGTTGATGGTATCTAAATGTGATACAAACATATGGGCTGGCATTGTCTTTATGTCAGGAATGGGGTTGTCAATAACCTCTGTAATGTAATTTTTTAATCTTATTTTTCCCTTTTGAAAACTTTGGTATTCCCCTTTCTTGAGTAAGATTTTTTTTAAATTTCAGAATTAGCAGGTAGTACTGATTTTGCCTTTCTGTTCATGTTGTCCTCAATTACCATACATGTAAATACTTAACTTGTCTTAAACTTGACATATAAAGGTCTGTCTAATCCATAAAAAATTTCTAGTCAACTCTAAGTTAAAAGAGTGTATTTATATCAATAACTGCTCAGAACTGCTCAAATTTTTATATATACTAGGTTTGGGATAGTAGTCAAACTCTCAATAAATAGTCTAGTGTGTTCCACATAATATATTCCAGCTATGCTGTCAGTAAGGAACTAAATTTACTAACATTTCAGTTCACGTTTTAGTCTTATCCCAATATAAGATGTGGCCAACCACAGTTACTTATTAGTTAAGATTTTACACTATCCTTTTATTAAATGATCAGTATTGTTAAATTACTTTTTAGCCCATTAGCCCATATGTTAAATTAACCTCGGTGAACAATGTAGTGCATTCCAAGTTAACATTCCTAGCGGAAGTTTGACAGCTTCACTAATCTTCCAGTAGTTTTGAGTCTGATTTAAAATATTGAGAACTTCATTAACACTTTACTTAAACAATGTGAGTAGGTGTCGTGCTGAGCTCAATGAAGAAACATAAGCATCAGTGTCATGACAAGATTGGTTCAGAAATGCAGGAACACGACCTTGAGAGAGTCCATTCGTGGAAGATCGCAGGAGGGCAGAGGCTCCCTGGCACGTTATGTGACTATATAGATTCAGTAGATCTTTTGCACAAGGACACATATATGTCTGTGTACGGATTTTTTTTTAGTTCAGTGCGATACCTATCGCTGCCCTTTTAAACTATCGTAATCAAAATTTGATATCTATCTGAAAATGATAACAGTTTCCCTTGGATTTGGATAAGTTTTACAGATTTTATCTTAATTGAGACTCTTTACAGTTTCCCTTATACTCGGGTTAATAATCTGTGTTAAAGTTAAAATATGAGAATGCTAACAGTCTTCCTTATATTCAGGTTAACACTCTTATCTTTTGTCCATGTTAGAATATTAATAGTTACCATTTTACATGTGTGGTAACATTTTAGTAGTACATGTACCCCTTGTTAAGTTTCCAGCCCTATCCGAGGTACTGCTGCTCTGATCACACACCGGCATATATTGGTCATCTGGCCAGCCCTTGACTTTGACCATAGATACTCATCTGGCTCTATTTTGTGACCCAGAAGAGTCGTACCGCAAGACTTTGCAAAATATCAGACAGAAGCTATACACTATAGTAGTGACGTTTTGCTAGTCTAAACTACACTCGCCCTAGCTTTTTTACTTGGCTAATCCATAACATTTTCGCCTTAGTTACTTTACTTTACATTTATATATAATATATTTACCCTAGTGCCTCAACTAGATGTGTTGTGATTAAGAGATTTGTAATGATAACATCAATCTATAATGCTCTTATCTTTCTTGCATGCCTATAGATAACCATAACCATACAAAGATCCTAGAGTGAAAAGTACTCGAAGTCCATTCTGAAAGAATTTAACTCGGAAAAAGACAAGTTCTTATTCTGAGGGCATATGCCATTTTAGTTTCTCCAGCTTTGCATTTTATGTTTGAATCTCTCGCTAATTTTTTTTTTTTAATTTAATTTTTTTTAAAAATCATATTTGGCTTTCTTCAGAAATGTGGTTCACAATGGGAGAAATGGGACTGCAGTACTTTTTGTTCTGAGGATTTCATATGTTGATTGTTCTCGATTATATTATATTAACACCCATGAGATCAGATGTCACAGTGCCAAAGTTTCAAAGCTGAGATTCTACGGTTGATTTTCGTGTGTGTTTTTTTTAGCTTCATAAAGGCAAAAGATTTAAAATGGATTTTTTTTTTTCCTTGCATCATTCAAATCATTGCATTTTTGAGCAGAGAATATTCAATAAATTACGTCATCATTTTATATTGCTATCTGCGAGAAATTAACTAGCCTGCTTTGTAAATTTTATTTTTTTTTTCTCTTTTAAAATTTCTGATCTTTGCGCAGTTGGTATGTAGATCAGATATACAATATGACATCTGATTAGATGGGTGTTGTAATTTTCTTTCATTTCTCCAGTCAATCAATGCATCAAAGCCACCTGATTCATAAAATGAAGAATTCTCATGATTTTATGAATGATTTCCATCCATTTATCATTGATTGAGTGTTACTGATTGGATTGTTATTGATTGAGATTTTATTGACTGAAGTATTACTAGTGATGTTTCATTTTAATTTGTGCATCATATTTGAATTGATTATTATTGTCATGAGCATATACTTGTACAATGTTGAGATTCTCTCATGTTATCACTAATTTGTTCACAATGTACCGTCAATATCAGTAACAAATTTGAATCATGTTTTGGGTAGTCATTTTCCCATTATTGTGACAAATCCTTTTACTTCTTTAGTTTCCTGTGAAGATTACAGGGTATCAAAGATTTGAAGTCAGCTGTACAATTTTAACCCTTTGAACCCTGGGTTCCCCACCCTGCTGTTCCCTATTCCCTTGGCTCTCAAAGCAAAGTACAGGTATTTTAGGACTGTATCACATTAGGGTTAGTGATACACAGAAGTGAAAAATTAGAACAATGAAATTTTCAGGAAATTGAGTAAACATGTTTTAAACATGTGAAGCAAAGTCTGTGGGTGCCACCGTTTGCGTTCACTTCAGGTACTGGTAGTGTATAACAAGGAGTACCTTGTGTCTGAGGTACTAGATTGTACTCAAGAAATTTAAGTAGCAGGAGAGTCAGAATAGGAAAACTTGCCAGACATACCAGGCAATAGGGTTCGTCAGATTTAAGTTTGCGTAGAATTCAGTAATTGAAGTGTCACATACAGTTTTGAGTGAAATAAGCACTTCTCTTTCATATTATTTCTCTTAGATGCCAATTTCAGGCTGGCCAGGAATATTCTCCAAATACTGCTTGGGTGAGAGGGATCATTAGTTGCTGATTGCCTTGCATTTATCTATACTATAAATCTGCAACAAAACCCGTAAAAGCATATGGACTCAAAAACTGCTGAATGTATCTATCTGAAATTTGGCACACAGAATTGTTGCATAAAGATCTGTGTTTCTACTTTCACAAATCCCAAAACAGCTTATTGTGAGTAATGTTATTCTTAAAAGGTGATGATAAGTGAATAGTAAACTCGCGAGGATGTTTGATTTGAATTGTACTTCTGATAGAATGAAGCACTATGTTATTGTTCTTCCACTCGCAGCATATCCAAAACAACAAACACGATTTCTTTGAGTAATGTTCAGTTTAGTCATTCAACCAACGTTGAGGTGCGCACGCTTGCCATACTCTTTGAGTTGCATTATTGGTTTGATCTTTATTTAAAAAATCTCCTAGGGAGGCTGTGGGTTCCCTACTAGCAGAAAAGGCAATGTATAGAATTTCAAACTCCGGCTGTTCATCGAGCATTTGTAGCATGAAGTGTGTATATATATATACATGTATGCTGTATGTAATATGTGCTTAAATCTTAAAGCTGCATGTTCAGGAGCCAGACCTTCAGGTGAATAAAATCCACCGCATTTGTGATACTTTAGCCATGTTTCATAAATCATATTTTTCAAATATAAATATAAACTTAAATTGCTATGCCCCCTCTCCTTTCCTTACAAAGTTGGGAAGGAGACAAAGAAGGTGAAAGACATTTGTGGTCTCATAAAAGCTGCAAGTAGATTAAACTTATGCCTTGAGACAAAGTTGGCGTGTTTGTGATATGGTATATTATTCATTTTGCCATTTAAAGTGTACTGGAGGGTTAAGTGGGCATATTTTGCGCAAATTGTTTAAGCAGGAAGTTAAATCATCATATCAAAACTTACAGATGCCTTTCCTAGAGACAATGAATTGCATTAGTCATGCATAATATGTCATGTATCATGTGTTATTTTAACAGTTGAACAAGTTTGCCTTTGCTCAGCGAAACTCACAGGGAATTTGTGCTGTATATTCATGTCTGCCCATAGGAGACATCCACCCTAAAGGACAATACTCTTCTTTTTACTTTTTTATTTTTTTATTATTGACTTTCATAAAAATATACTTAAATTTCAATCTGTCAGAAGAAAAAAATCTTTACTGCGGCCAAATTGTTTTGGTTGATTTACAGAAGAGATTTAAATATTTGATGTGCCTCTCATTTGCACTGAATTTGAATGAAATAAATATTAAGACAGAATAGAAGTGAAAGAAGTTGTCAAAACGGGTGTCCGCAGTGCAGTGGTGTCCCAGGACCAACAGGGTTACATTACGACAGGGCCTGGGAGGCCTGTGACTTTGAGAAGTGGAGCAGTGACTTAACACTCACTCTCAGATTTCACTACACAGCTGTACTCACCATTCCAGGATTTAGTGAAGAAAACATATTAGGAAATACCCAAATTGTTTTTTGTTTTTGTTTGTTTGTTTTACTTATTATTGTTTTGTTTTGGGGTTGTTGTTGTTTTTTTTTGTAAGAATGTCAGTCTTCTCTGTTAGATGTGAAATTTTGAAAAAAAAAAAAAAAAAAAAAAAAAAAAAAACCACCAACTTGACTGGAAATTACCCAAATCCACTTTGAATTAAAAATGGGACAATTATTGGCATTGATGTGATATCACACAGGCTCCTTTGGTGTCAGAGCAGAGGTAGTCATTTTATTCTTCATGATTCATGTTCACCAATTACACAGTTGAAGGTGAAAAATGATAAATGCTGTTGTTTATTTAGATTTTGAGTTTCATTATTTATTGAGGGTTGTGAATTTTATTTTTTATGTCATGGTTAATAAAGGGGAGCCATATTTTTCTAATACAATTTTAATGATGAATTAAGATTCTAAATAACTTTAGAACAGTATTATTCTCATTTCCAAACAGATAATGCAAGATGAACTCACTTAATGGAATGTGGTTTGCAATTGTTTGAATTGTTTAAAGAATAGACATTGCATAAGTGACAATGTGATGTTTATTCGATAGTAAGAAAATGCATCATTTCACTTACATTGAATAAATTATATATTGTAACTCTCATTAAATCATTGACTACATTGTCATCAGACAGTACATTTACCCACAAGAGCACAGTATTAGATACTGAAACACTAGTTTGCCCTAAATATATTAGTCATAGTCTTCATAGTTATTTGAAAAAAATATCATGACAGCATTTGACATCAGGAGACATGCTCAGTGTTGCCGGATTATTTTCTAGCCCTGAGGTGTAAAAACCATTTTTTACAAAATCTTTTTGACAGACATCAGTTTATAGTCACAAGACATTTTGTGTTTATTACCATTAGTGCTTAGATTAAGTTCCATATATGAATTTTCTTTTTTTTTTTGTTTGTTTGTTGTTTTTGTTTGTTTTTGTTTTTGTTTTTCCAGTAATCTAGCTTGTCCCATGTTTTTCTTTGTTTTTTCTTTCTTTTTTGGGGAGGGGGGGGTGTTTTGTTTGTTTACATTTGTCTCTCAGCCAGATTGTCTTGTAAAGTTTGACAGTAGGACAATATCTTGTATCCACCAAGGCTTTGTGATTGATTCTTGTTGCATAGGTTGTTTATGAAATGATTTATGCAGAGATGATGATAGATCTTTGATAACCATTTCCAGTCTGTTGCTCCCTAAATCTAGGTATACATGTACTTTGTGCCTGTGATGAATGGTAGGTCATTTCCCAAATTATACATGATGCAACATTATAGATCTGTTATAACTTATACATGATGCAACAAGAAGTATTCTGTGTAACTAAATGCAGGTGAAACCTGTAATCTTCTGTGTAAGTCTATTACAGTCTAATAACAGAGGGTGTTAAAGTGGTGGTGGATCATCAGTATAACATGTCATTTTCAAGTTGATGTGTTTGGCAGTCCATTGCTGTCGATGACGAATGTGAATCTTCTAGCTTGACAGGCAGAATTCTACTCAATCAATGCCATCTTTTTTTTTGTGAAATACAGTGTTAGTTTAGTGCATTTGATTTGAGACTTTTCACATCTTCAAAACTACAAGTTCAAATCTTTGTTGTGGAATACATTGCTGGTGGTGTTGTTCCCATTTCCAGTGTCAAGAAGGTTTTTGCTTGACTTAATTACATTGTCAGCAGCTAACAAAACTTAGCATTCATCTGTCACACATAAGCCAGAAACAAGTTACAGTATTGTTGTTTTCCTCAGTCTTAGTGTTGAGCGTATGACACAAATATAGCATTTGAAATGAGCTGTTCTACATTTCTAATCATTGGAATGAGGACAGTTTTGTTGAATCAGTACTTCTGTACTAATACATGTAATTAAATAATTGTTCCTGATGTTGGAAAATACGTTCAATATGCATAGAAGTTTTGCTAAGTGCTTTAAACAAAACTGCAGTGTATTGTTCCTGATTTGTATATCTCTTGACAGTGCTTTTCGCTAGTGTTTAGAAATACTACATGATATGTTGTGATTGCTTTTGAAATTGAAATTACCAGGTCTGACAATGAAGTTTGCTTGCCTACATAGTGTATGCATTTAAATTGTTATTTGATGTATGGCATAACAATATGTTATACCGATTTGTAGATTTAAGGATTGAAATAGACATGTTGTGATTGGATTGTAACTTGATAAATTTCCAGAAATCAAAAGAAATGCACAGACATTCATTTGATTTGACATGTTAACTCATGCTGTACCTTTGAATAATCTCTGAACAATTTTTATACCTTCCCAGTATTCATCCGATATAACAGAAAAAATGAAGCTTTTGATCAAGACATGATTTTTCGGCATTTTTCTTTTACATTTACTGTGATCTTGCAAACTTGTGGTTGTGATTTTGTTTAATGTTTAACAGGATCAGAATTCATTACTCAGTTTAGTTTGATTGCTAGTCACAGATATACTTGAAATTCTTTTAAAATTCATACATACATATGTCTCGCAGCCAGTCAAAATGAGATGTAAGTCGCTGGTATAGAACCGAGAAATCAGGCTTTGATGAGGAGGATCAGATATCGATTTTTTTTTTTTTATTGCAGAAATCGAAAATACATTCATTTCTGAACAAGACGATATCAGTCCTATCCTCGATTTATAAATATTACTTTATTAAAATCGAGTTTTTGTGAGGTAGGTATGTAGATTTATGCATTCGACCGTTTATTTAAACTCGATTTTCTCGGAATTTCGGTCACTGCTGGGGGGTCCCCACTTGTCTCTTTAAACTGCAATATCTCTGGCTAGAATAAAGCTAGCTCAGAACTGTTTTCACAACCTGTTAGGATATGAAATATGCTTTCACATGATACTAAAAACTCCATATGGTGAAAAATCTACATACGTCTCATTTTGACTGGCTGCGAGACATATCACAAGCACAAACATAAATGGCTCATGCTGAATTTCTTCATCTTTGTGACTAGAAAGTGCAGAACAGATTTAAGAGATGGTTTATTTCAATTTCATGCGGGTTTTTTTTTTTTTTTTTTAAACTTGCACTATCTTGCTCAACATATACATAACTGCATTCATGTATATCTTTCAGAGGACATCTTCTGGCTCGTAAGTTTATTGCATAAGGTGTTTACAGTGTCTGCCTCATTTTAAGAATAGCATTTAAACTGCTTGTATGCTCAAAGCAAGTAGGAACACTGGCCAGATCTCAGGGATTCTTTGTGTCAAATTTCCAAACAATTTATTTAAGGGTTTGCTTAGTTATGGAATTGCAGAGTAAAATTAACACAGTTGTATATGGCAGAAATTTGCTATCACTCTCTGTTCCTCATCATGCTTTCTCAAAGAAAAAAGAAAAAGGGGGAAAAAATGAACATGATACTACTGATAAGCAAAATAATTGTCGCATGGCCGAACAGAATGAGTCGTAAGTCGCTGGACTTAAATAAGGAAATTGGGGGTTGAATGTGATGAAGGGATACCCAGTATATTATACTGCAGAAATTGAAAGAACTTTCATCCCTAAATAGTAAAATATTGCCCTTAAAGGCATATTGTAAATAAATCAAGATGTTTTCAGGTGAATTTATGGACCAAAATTTAATGTTGCTGATGATATGACATGACAGTAATACATCTAGTTCAGTTTGGTGGAAAATGGGCAAGTAACTAAATCTGACTGGCTGCGATACAATTATTTTTAATTCCAGATAAGTGCTGTCTTACAGGACAGCCTACATGTAATAACCGTGACAGGTTCCATCTGCACAATGAAAATGATAACAAATATGGACATAAACACTTAGTTACAGAAGACCCAAATACATTTAGTAGTCATCATGCATTGTTAACTTTATTTGGATATTATAATACCTTAATTCTTCCAGGATAGCTGTTGATTTTGAAATTTGATTTCAAATGCTTAGGTAGAAAGATAAAGAATGATAAAACAAATTGTTATTTTATGAGTGATTGGAAAAGAAAAGAGAAGTGAAAAAAAGAAAAAAATTATGAAGAAAGCAGCTCAGGGTTAGATATTTAATACATGTACCTTTGACATTATAGATATGTGAAAAAGAGGAAAATATGAAACAATCACATTATGAAGCAAAGAGATTCCTCTAAAGTTTTCTTACAAAATTGTCATATATAGATATATTATATTGTCATCATGGATCATGTTATAGACTTTCTACTCATTAATTACTTCTTCCCAGCAAATCAATGGGATCTATAATGAGGTCATTAGTCAAAGTAAATTTATTAAGACTATTCTATACTTTTTTCTCTCTGATAGTTTGCAATCGTTCCTCAATCTCTGGCAACAGTTTAGCTGACCATCCAGAATATGTAGGGCAGAAATGGGCAGACTTAACCTGAATTTGGATTTGCCAATTCTTCAAACATGTGCAGACTCTAGTCTAGGTCTGCCACTGCTCAAATCCATGTATATGTATACTTGTGCTAATGCTTAAAAGCTCAGCTTTGCTTACATTATCATAACATTTCTGAGTTGCAGAAACTAGAACCAGCTTGCATATATACATGTATAATATATGGAGTTGATCAAACCTTGCTCATCTCTGCTAGATATAGAGCTGTTGATGGTTCTACTTTATTTATTGTTTTAAAAAATGAAAAAATAGAAAAAAAATCAAAACCATGTACTAGGAATGTAACAAAGTTATATTGTGAAGTACAAAAAGGCACAAGATCATACCTGACTGACACTGACACACAGAGAGAGAAACAAACAAAGAAAAGCACAGCAAACAAAACACAAAGATGACTCACAGCTCTTTAGTTCTTATATCACATGTGAGGAATCTCTAGTACCACAACATAACCCACAGGGCTTACTTTCTTTTTTTTTTTTTGCCCATTCATTAGTTTCATAACACTTTCTTTGATGAATATTACAACTACAGATTTTGTCCTAACAGGACAGCCGAGTTGGAAGGTGAAAGTGCATTTAGTATAAATTTAGTATGAATAATGATAGATTTCAGACCAGTTTGTAAAGACAAATACGATTGAAAAAAAAAGCAATGTGGAGACCACAGCCAGCACTGAAAACCTGTTATTTGCCTTACACAAATAAATTTTAATTTTTTTTTTAATTGGTTTAGTCAGTTAAATTTCTTTAGGAAATGAAAAGATGCACCAAGTTTAATGACCTTAGTAGAACACATACACACACAAAAATAGCAATAATATTCAAAAACTTAAAAACATTCCTAGTGTGTGAAAATTTAAGGAAATTAAGATGAGAACAATTGTTCTGTAACAATACTTGACTGGACCATTATTTTCAACAAAAAAAATGTAAACAACAACAACAACAAAAAAATGTGACTGAATGATGTAAAAATTTTCTCTGCTTCCAAAGTCATTCACATAGTCAAAAATGCCAACCTTTGAATGTTACACTTCCTCAGGACATCATCAGTCCTGTTAACAGCACAAGGGCCCATTTCTCAGACCGCTCAGTCTGTGGGCCTAGGATGATGATAATGACAACATAAATTCTGCAAATTCCTCTTTTCTGGCAAAGCAAGCGTTAAGGCCACTGGTGACATCACATAATCAGCATGATTTACATATAAACGATGTATTTCAATTATATTTTTTTTAGATGATGTATTTGGATTATATCTTTTAAAAACACATCTCTCTGCCATTTTTTCATTCCCAAATATGGGATTACTACACAAATTGACAATATGACTACAAATACATAACCTGAACACACATTCTCCACTTTGAAAAGATCTGTCTGCCTTTGTTCATTCAAGATACTTGGGTGTAAACATGTCATCAAGCATCTCACAAAGGGCTGTATGTGAAATTTTGGCATCTTTTTTTTTCTTTATCTGAAATCATCTTCTATATGTGCAAAGTATGAACTACTCTCAAAAATGGGCAGACTGGCAGCTCTATCTCATTCTCGTGAACTCATGGGTAATCATTTAACACTTTCTTGTGGATGGAACAACTACTTTACAAACTTCTTTTGATCTCAACTGGAGGTATATTATATGTAATGATAAGGCTCTTTCCTGAGCAGGATAATGATTGATATATACCTCATATCCCTAGCTGGTCTTTCACTGACATTTTAACTCAAAATTCTGATTTTCACCAAAAGAACAATATTGTATGACTTTCACATGCTCACTTATGAAAACATGAATTCTACATCCTTAATTTTCACAGTCGATGTAAATTTAACTCATAAATTCATGTATGCCATGTTATTTTTAGATTTTCTAAAGTGTATACAAAAACACACATGCACACACACAGACAAGCAAATCATCTGAAACGTAAGTCAACAATCAGGCCTGTAATGAGGTATTTCGAGATCAGTCACATGACTAATGAAACATCGCTCACATGTGGATTTGTTTATATGGTGTGACATCTCTGAAAGCTTATCATTCGTCTAGACTTGTCTCCCATGCAGAGAGCATGTAAACAAATCAGCATGTGAGCGAAAATCCTCCATCATATGCCTTTCCTCGAAATCCCTCATTACATTGGCATCTTAGCACCGACAAACAAAAACAAATAAAATAAAGCAAAATACCTACAGATACTATCAATTATCAGATCATTCATTATACTGATTATATTTTCTTAAGTACTCCCTCAGCACAAACAGACTGACAAACAAACAAATAAAAAAGCAAACTACCTGAAGTACACATCAACAATTAGGCCTTTACGTTTTCCATGCCAATCGTCTCTATGTAGACGACCTCCAAATCATAATTTATGTTGTTTTTGAAATTTGACAGCCACCAATTTCAAACGTCATTATGAGCAGTAACTCTTGACCTTTTTTTTTTCATGAAAACAGCAAAAGATTGTGGTTAGGCTGCATGTTTCACATCGACTTTTGATAATTTTTTAAACTGTTGCAGTTCACTCTTAAAAAGCTCTGGCACAGTGGTGGAGAACCCCCTCGGCATGGAAAGAGTTAAATCACACTGGTACTGCACCACTGTCTCAAATGCAAACACAATCACAAACAAATAAAGCACAATATTATCAATAAAGTACATGTCAGCAATCAGACTACTGGTACTGACACATATAGCATTGCTTCTGCACAAACAGATAAACAAACGAATAAACAAACTGTCTGAAATACATAATAACTCATATGAATATGGGTAGCGGGTGGGAAAAGGGGGAGGGTTAACAACAACAACAACAAAATAATGGGTTCGATGATTTGACAGAAAAGAGGAACCAGAGGACGGCTAGGAAATATCTCATCTAGAAGATGGCATCTTGACTATAGTGACGGGGACCTTAGCGTTGGAGACCACAGTGGTGCTGACGCTGCCTCCGGAGATGGTGCGCTTCAGCGCGGAGAGGTTGCGGGTGCCGGTGAAGATATGGTCCACCTGCTCCTCCTGGGCTGCCTGCAGGATGCCGTCAGCCGGCTTGGTGCCAGACTTGATGATGATGTAACCTTTGATACCTGGGGACAGGACAGGGACATGCACTGATGTGAGACAGTCTGCCTGGCAAATCTAATTACATGTACTAACAGCAGAGATTTGTTTGCAGAGAAATGTAGCCTGCTAATTCAAATGTACTGATTTGCCCGATCTTCACACAGCAAATCTTGGACACGAAATGTACTCTACTAATTTTCAAATGCTAATGACCTACCCAATCTTCATTTTCATCAACGCATCTTACGCATCTTGGGACACGAGTTACCTGGTGGTACCCACAGGCGCCCCTATAACATCAATAGAGGCCAAGGAGTACTCCTGTTTAAGTGTGGTCCCGGTCTGTCTCTACTACGGAAGTCACAACCCTGAAGTAAAAATGGCACATACCGATTTCTGTCTTCCAATTTTATAGGGACATAATAATGATTCGTAATATCAGTCTTCAAAACGTACTATAGCCCTAATCCAAACCATACAATCAAACACTGATATGTTGTCGCTGTTTGATTGTAGGGTTAGGAATAGGATTATGCTATAGTAGACTTATATTAACAATCATGATCATACTCCTATATAATTAGAAGATATAATTGATATGTGCTATTTTTACTTTCGAGTTACCACTTCCGTAGCAGAGACAGACCAAGGGATAAGTGAGATGAAGTGAGGTGAAAATGATATACTGATTGAGTTTGCTCAGAATGCTGTTAAATTTGTCTATTATATACTGTGTATACATCCAATATATGTAAGTTAATGAGTTAGTATAAATTTGCACAAACTAAGACTTGCATAATCAGTATTGACAAGCTCTTGACGAAACAACTCGGAATGATAAAAAGTCTTTACATCAAGTAGGAAAATGTTTTCCCTGTATAACATGTAGCAATAATTTTCTCAATTTCATTTTTCTTTAGCTGAAAGTGAAGATTTCCATCTATCTGAGACTCGTTAAACAACAACTGACGACCATGAGGGAAGAAGAACAAGATGTCCAGTTTTTAGTATTTTAAAAGAGATGGTCCTAGGGTTAAGTCCTGAGCTTAAACTATCCCACCTAAAAAGATCAGAAGCAACAGCCACTGTTCAAAGCAATGGTTTATATCAAGCTTTGAAAGCAAACATTCACATCCATACGTAACAAATGAACATTATGATTCTTCCCCTTGATCTTCAAAGGTGTTTGGCAAAAAGAGGTCATATTTTTTTTTTCAAACCATGATTCTGTTCACCTTTAGATTTCAGGACTTCATTGGCTCGCTGTGTGATTTCATCCGCAGTTTTCATGGCTTCCTGCACCTTCTTGCCCACGGCCTCCACATTGACGGCCGCCCCAGGCAGGGGAACGTGCAGCACAAACTTGGAGTTGTAGAAGATGACCACTTCATCTCCTGGTCTGTGTCAGACAACATGACAAAACAAAACCATCCCATAAAATCCTTCTGGAGACGTGCGATTTCATAATAATTTTCTTGCTAATAACTGCAGGTTCAGATGAAATTTTACCATTATTTCCATTCTTAAGAGAAATTGTTATTCATTTCTATATCTTAGTCTGTATCTACATTTATGTTTATATATTCTGTACTTATAACCATAAATCTGCAAATGTAACCCATCTACATTTATTATGTAATATCCATAGTTTTTCCTGCAATTCTCTCAATGAAAAGATGAAATTAACTTGTGCTATTTCCCCCAAACTACAACTTAACAAGCTTTTCAAATTCCAAAATTAAGTTCACACTTTATCTCAACGCTTTAAATGAAACGTCTTGTGATATAAGGGTGGAATATATAAACATATATATTGGAATAGAAACGGGGATGAATGGATGGATGGATGGATGGATGGATGGATGGATGGATGG
>JBCEWB010300522.1:0-22338 GCA_039654565.1 Peronia peronii | reverse complement strand
CCCCCCCCCCCCCCCCCCCCCCCCCCCCCCCCCCCCCCCCCCCCCCCCCCCCCCCCCCCCCCCCCCCCCACCCCATCATATTATCAGAACATCCATCCATATTAATACAAATAGAGATTTTATCCCAAATCACCATTTTTCAGATTATACATTCATCTTTATATCTGTATGGCTCATAAAGGAAAAGTAAATGTTTCATGGCTGTTACTTTTAATAACTGTTTGGAAAAAAAAATGCAATTTAGCATTTTCTAAGATAAAGGAAAAACACATTTCCAATTGAGAGTTCTCCTTCAGATCCTGAATCTTACGAAACAAAAAATAAAGATAAAGGAAGCCAGTAGTTAAATAACTCTTGAGAAGTTTGTTAGCCAAAAATTTGGCTCACCCTAATTTTGTACTTACTGAAAATCAAGTTTAATACATGATATTCAAATTTAATTCCAGTTCGTTATCGTGGTAAGATGATTATGGTGACAGATATTTGCTTTTTCTGGCCTATATTGCTTCAAATCTTTCTCCTGTCTAACAATGACAATTATATCATTTCAAATCTGCAGAGCAATTCATTTTGATCATATGCATAATTGTTAGCCAAATATTTAAAACATGCAACAAAGAATAAAGAACATAATTTGCTTTGCAGTAAAACAGTCTTTGTTGAAATTGATACATAATGACACTATCACTCTTCTTGTCAGTTCTGATGTGTCAATGCCTTAGATTTGTGATTAAAAGTTTATCCAATTAGAAATATTTTACATCAGAGATTTTTCACATTCATAGTTGGATGAAGTATTATAACTATAGAAATGTTCACCGCTAAATCTATTAAGAAGTAATATATGTGAAAATCATTCAGTGAGGATCAATGACAAAACTCTTGAAGTTTACTAGAAAGTTGAAAATACATTACCAGTTAAAAAAACAACTTTTCTCAACACCTGTGAAGTGCAGTCAGCTCTTATATTTGCTATTACTGTCTCACCTAATCTAGTTCAAATTAAGGTAACCTTTTCATAATAAAGTTTAAAAACAAAAAGGCATTTGTACATTCTTTTCTGAGGAACAACTTAGTCTGAAATTAATGGTGAATTATTTATTTATTTTATTTTATTTTATTTTGTTTTTAAATTATGTTTCATTTCTGCAGTTTCTGCTTTTGAAGAGTTTCATTTATTTATTTTTTTTTTTTTTGGTAATTGTGAAGTTAACGTCACAATTACCTTTTTTCTCCATTAAACAATAATTGGATGTTTGGGTTTCTTTTTATATTTCATATGTCAATTCTGTGGAAAGAGATATATTTTACATATCATCAAAATATATTTCTTAACACAAGGCAAAACATTGTTAGATATTTCAATCACAAAGTGACTTTTATAACTTCTGTTGTTTTTTTTAGTGTTTTTTAACCTATTGGTTATTGTCTTCTGTTTCAAATATTATTTTGCTGCATAAGTTAATCTCAATGGCATGGCTACTAACATCCCCGTCATGGTAATTACGTGATCATTTATTTTGTGAAGGATGAAATGAGACATTTTTTCAGCCCGCTAGTTCTGTCCATCTGCCAAGTACAAACGGTATAGAACAAGTTTTGTAAAGAACAAAAAAAATCACTTTAGATCCTGTTATTTTAAAATACGTGAGGCACAAAAATCTGCAACAATTTCATGATGAGGAAAAAAAAGGTTTCCACATCTTGTAATTTTTTAGAATTTCCATTACTCGTGTCTCTGATAACAAGAGAAACAGTGATTTTCTTTTTTCATCTTTACAATGCTTGTTTTATGCTTCTCATAGTCATTTGGATGATGGTCAAAATGGCTCATTAAATTTTACTGAAGATGAAATATCACTACAACATTGGTGGTTGGCAAGCAGATCTTGTAAGTATGGACAGAGGGACAGATATACACATTGGTGATGGATCACTTTGTGGGGTGTGGTAGGCACAAATTATGTTCATGAGGTGGAGGATTAGTAATTGGTAATTTAGTCAGAAAGTTCTATTTGTATCACCTCATCAGTGGTCTTTGTATTTTGATTTTTTTTTTTTATTGTGATTTTTTGGTTATGGAATTATGTATTCTATGATGATATTGTATACATTTGTATAGGAGCAGTGATGATTGTAGTAATTATAATGCATATACATTGATAAAAGATCGAAAAGGTGTCGTAAATTAGTAGTGCAGCTGTATGGTTGTATTACATCAATAAAAAGGTACTGAAGTCATGAGTCATAGAAGGAAACCAAAGTGATAGGTACACTTCGTTAATACTTAAAATCCAGAAACATCTTTATTATAAATGTGACGAAAGTCATACCTGGATTTTCAGACATTGATATAGATGAACACTGCACATATCAAATTGTCATATATGTTGTATGGTGTTTGGCAAAATTCAGTTTGTTTGGATTAATTCAATAACTTCCTGTTGTTATTTTAAACATTAATTTTTTATAATTATAAATACAAGTGTTAGCTAATAAGAAATTTGAAAAAAAAAGGCTAAATACATCATGAAATAACAATGTTTTGACCCTCTGTGTCTCAAACTCCCTTGTCTGCCAGCCTGACTTCATCTAATGCAATAATTTTCTCGAAGTTTACTGGGTGTCTTCAAGTTCTCAAAACCTTCATGTTACTTCAATAACATAACTCATGCTGTTCGTTTTCTGAGAAATTTCATTGAGACATTATGTTGAATTATATAGTTCACTTTGGTAAATATCTAGCAACTGATTGTATCATTATTCTATTGATGTTTTTTTTAGTTTGTTTATTTAGTGTTTCGTTTTCTTTTTCTGAGAAATAGGAAAAATAAATGAAAATCTTCAAAGGTAAATATTTCAGGAGTCATAATAGATATACGTCTGCATTCATTGTATATGATTCGATTATAGCAATTAATTTCTGAAAATATTGTGTTCAGGCATGTTTCATAATTACTAGTAATTATCACTATAATATTTGAGGAATGTCTTTTGTCAAAATTATGCATCATTTTCCACTTCCTCCCCCCCCCTCCTCCCCCCCTCCCCTAAATTTAGAAATGATTATTATCAGTTCAACAACATTGGACTTGTCTATACGGCATTTGCCTTATCTTAATTGAATTATAAATGTATTAGTTTATTGACTTTTTTTCTCTTTGGAAATACATATATTGAACGACACTATAAAAAGTACAGGCATTCATTATGAGATATAACAACATTGTAGTTGCTTATTTGGCAGTCGCTTTATTCACACAGGATGCATACAAGGCACATTTGGTCCTGACTGCTTCTACACATGCAAAAACTGTCTGAATGGTGCTAGGTGTAATCAGCAGCAAAATGGCTGTGTGTGTCGCCCAGGGTGGAGAGGAACATTGTGTAATGAAACATGTCCAGAGGTGAGGAATATCTGATTCCTCTATCCCTTTGTCATCTTACTGATTGGATGCCTGTTTAGCCCCCCTCCACCCCCCCCCTCTCTCTCTCTCTTTCTCTCTCTCCCCCTCCCTCTATCTCTCCCTCTCATTCTCTCTCTCTAAACACCCTCACTTTCTCTCTCTCTCTCTCTAAACTCTCTGTCTCTGTCTCTCTCTCTCTCTCTCCCCTCCCCCCCCCCCCCTCTCTTTCTCTAACCCTCACTCTTATTTTGTTTCTCGCTGTCTTGCAAATTGAATGTGACCTTTTTCATCTCCCTTGCTATTTTTCTAGCTTTTTACGCTTCTCGCTCTATTCTCTATATCTCGCTCTCTCACACTTTACTTTGTCTGTCTTTTTTCTTCTCACTATCTCTTCTCTCTCTCTCTTCTGTCACTGACTTCTTTCTCTTCTTCTTTATCACTTTCCCTCTCTCTCTCTCTCTCTCTCTATTTCCATCTGTTAGATGTCTCTCTCACCTGTCATCTTTTTTTTTCTCTTCTTTTGTCAGTCATCCTCCTGTTCATATTGATCTATATTTTAGAAGATAATGGATTGATAAAAATTGCCATATCGCTTGAATCTGCGGCAGGGCACCTATGGTCATGATTGCAACAGTCCATGTCGATGTGAGAACGGTGGAGAGTGTGACCATGTCACCGGCGAGTGCATATGTCCACCAGGTCTGGAGGGAGAGTTCTGTGAGGATGGCTGCCCACCTGGCTTCTATGGAGACAGTTGTGACAAGGTTGGTTGATTGTATCATGTCTGTACAGTTAACACCTGGCATCAGGGAATAAGTGGCCAAGAAGGGTTTTGTATATTTTTTCCATGTAAATCTTCCTGCATATATCAAACCACAGCACCTGTTCTAGAAAGAAATACATTGAATTTCCCCAACATTTAGACACCAAATTAGAAAATGTTCATTTTTTTTAGCACTTGCTGGACAGACTGTAATTTATATTCTAGCACTTAGTGGACAGACTATTAGGCACCCAAATTGAAATTTCTTAACACTTATTGGGCAGACTGTTAGGCATCCGTGTTTAAATATTTGTTTTTAATCAGTTACTGGACACACTATTAGGCACCCAAATTAAAATGTTTATTTTTAGCAATGACTGAACAAACCATTAGGCCCCCATATTAGAATACTTATTTTTGTAACACTTACTTGACAGACTGTTGGGCACCCATATTACAATGTTTATTGTTTTTTAACACTTCCTGGACAGATTGTTAGGCACCCATATCAGAATGCTGATTTCTTAACACTTACTGGACAGAACTTAGGTACCCATATTAGAATGTTTATTTTTTAACACTTACTCACCCCCATAACCAAAATGTTACTGTCCCTGTTATACTATCATCTTTAGGATAGCTTCACAAACCATGCCAGAATTTTTCATATTAGTGAGCCAAATTGAAAAGTTTCTTGTATTATCCGTTCCAATTTCAAACCATCCATTTTTTACATTTGTTAGTCACCGTTCGTCAAAAAATTGGTAGACACAGTCATCAGTACACATATGAATTGCCTCATACAGCACCATTCATCAATGTATCACAGAATTGCTTATTATGGAATTTTAAAAATCACAAAGCACTTAATTCTAGCCAAGCCAAAAGAATAGAAAAAATATAGTTCACTCAGCGTGCCCATAAGTATTATGTTTAGTGTACAAAAAAACAGAATCCGTCTGTTGTGGCTGAGCAGCAAGACAAGGGGAATAGAAAGTTGAGCATAGCACCACCTGTCACATTATCTCTGTCATATAATGTTGTCTTTCAGGTTTGTCCACAACAGTGTGCCAGTGGTTACTGTAACAAGAGGTATGGTTTTTGCAACTGTAGGCCTGGCAAATTTGGTCCATCCTGCAACAAGCCTTGTCCCCTCTTTACCTTTGGCTCCAATTGTATGGATCAGTGTGATTGCAACACAAAAAACTCAGAAAGATGTGATGCTGAGGTAAGACGGTCTCAATTTTACTCATAGATGCCCTGTTGTAGCATACATTTACTGTTTTGGCTCTAGAGGCATCAAGAGACTGATCTAATCCAACAGCGTTTTTATACTTTAAACAAATAAATCTGAGTAATTTTTCATAGTAATAAGAATGCTCATTTGATATCGCATTTTGGTCTGACCTATCCTGCCTGTAGTTGTATCTTCTGAAACTTACAGGATTATTGGAGTTTGATAAAATTGACAAGGAGGGTATTAGAATAATACTATACTTACCAGATGTCATAATGGTGAAAAATATTGATTTGCAGGCAAAAAAGAATATGTCTCGCAGCCAGTCAAAATGAGACGTAAGTCGCTGGGCTAGAACCGAGAAATTGGACATTGAATGTGATGAAGGGGCCAGATATCAAATTTTTTTTCATTGCAGAAATCAAAAGTGCATTCATTTCTTAACAAGACAGTACAGGTCTTTCCCTTGCTTTATAAACTTTACTTTATTAAAATCGGGTTTTTGTGAGGTAGGTGTGTAGATTTATGCATTCAACCGTTCATTTAAACTCGATTTTCTCGGAATTTTGGTCATGGCTGGGGGGTTCCTCCTTGTCTCTTTAAACTGCAGTATCTGGCTAGAATGAAGCTAGCTCAGAACTTTATTCACCACCTGAAAAGGTATGAAATAATGATACCAAAAACCTCATATGGTTAAAAATCGACATATGTCTCATTTTGACTGGCTGTGAGACATATGCACTCTTGTGGCTTGCATTACATGGATGTGTCCAACAAACTTGTCTTGGTTCTGACCTTTTACATATAGGACTTTTCATTCAAGGCACTCCTAGGATTCAAGATACAGAACTAGCAAATTCTAGATAACATGCAACTCTTCCTCTGCTTGAATTTTGAAATGTTTGCTAAATGGACATAGCGGATAGTCACTATAAAGATCAGCAATTTGTAATGAATGTGTTAGAATCTGAAAACATAGTGTTATTGTATGATAA
Source organism: Peronia peronii (assembly GCA_039654565.1). Classification (NCBI taxonomy): domain Eukaryota; kingdom Metazoa; phylum Mollusca; class Gastropoda; order Systellommatophora; family Onchidiidae; genus Peronia; species Peronia peronii. Next base: position 15,936 of record JBCEWB010300522.1, on the reverse strand, counting down.
GAGTGAGAGAATGTCTATTAGGCTACTATGTATAGTGTGATCTAACAGCTGTTCCAGTGTGCTGTGTTATTTTGTTATATATATTTGATGGCCTGGAGCAGTATGTTTGGATAAGTGGGCAAATGAGATGTAACCTGCAATGGTTTGTTTCAGTGATATAATTTGTATGTAGATTATATGGCCAGAAAGAAGAATGTTGGTACCAGCCGAATTATAAATGTAGTACTGTGACAAAATATTAAAAAGTGGCAATTTTTGCCTGTTTCAATGCTGATATGTTTTGTTATAAATACCCACAGTGTTGAATATTTGTACAATATTTGTACATATTTGTTTCCATATGTCATGATCAGAGCTGTGAGTCTTCACACAACAAGCTGTTTCTGTTTCAGTGTTGATATCTTGCATGTCGAAAATATTTTTTCTGTTCCAATATTAAATGTTGTATAGTCTGTGATCGGAGAGCATCTGTGCTATATCAAATGAAAAGTTTTTATTTCAGTGTTGATACACTGTGTCTTGTCTTTCCAGACTGGAGAATGTTTGTGCAAGGCAGGCTATGAGGGTGAGCGCTGTGACCTCCAGTGTGAGCCAGGCTTTTACGGCCAGGACTGTGAGAAGGAGTGCGATTGTCCCAACGACACTAAATGTAATCACATCAGTGGCCATTGTCTGAGGGATTGTCCAGCCGGCTGGACTGGTCCTCGTTGTGATGATGGTAAGTTTAATGTTTTTTTCTTCTCTCTCTCTCCTTTTGTTTGTTTGTTTGGTTGTTTATGTTTTTTTGTTTTTTTTTTGTAAATGTCTAGGATCATTATTTGAAGAGTTTGGCCACAAAATGGAAGAAATGCCAAGTTTAATATTTCCAACAGAGTTGAATGAAATGATATCTCTGTGTAGGTTATATGATCTAATTTAAGCAATATTTCCCAAATGCGATATGTCCAAAAATAACATATCAATAGATTTTCTGTATTTTGCAAAATACATTTATTTGAAACAAAAAAATTCTTTTTTCCTTGACGAGAAAATTGATTTATTTCATTATGTGGTCAAACCTTTTATTTGAATATGCCCATTTCACTGACTTAGTGTAAAACTCTGGCACACTTCTATTTTATTAGTATTGTTTGTTGGAGTTTTACAGTCAGCCATCCATTTAGGTGTAAAATCAACTTTTTTATTTAAAGATATGAATGATTTTATTAGGGCAATGGCTTTGTTTGCTAAAGTGGCCCTTCCAACTGCTGCTGGATTTGATGAAATTTTATTCACGCCATTCAGCTCTTTGCATATCAGTCCTGCTCAAATCCAAAGAGAAGTTCAATTTAAAAAACATGTTTTGCTTGATGTTGGATTCATTATACACCCAAAGTTGTTTTTCTAAATTCCTGTGTTGTTTTTTTTCATGGTGTTCAAGTGTCACCAGAAAAGACTGAAAGAGTAATAAGCATTTTCAGAGTTGCTCAGTGCTCATAGAAGAATAGAGAACACACTGTTACGTAAAAAAGACACAATTACATATATAAAAGAAGGTTCTGAAAATCATGAATGGAAAGAGTGTGCAACTATCATAAAACTACTGGAACTGAATGCCACTGACATTTTGACAGAGATATAGTTGATTACGTTCTATTTTTTTTGCTGTTGTTTTCTTTTGTTTTAATAATAATAATTGTAATATTAAAATTTTCTGAAGTAAAATCTAACTTCAGTTCAGACTAACATTTTGTCTAGTGTGATAGCAAACTTCCACCAGCATGTCATCATAATTTCTGTGATGTTTTTAGGTTCACATTTCTTTTTAAAGATTTTTAGAACCCAAGTTGTCGGTTTATGTTGTTATACAATCGATATTTGTTTTTCAGATTGGAGAATTTAACCACTGTAGAGCATTGTCCGTTTTTAAGATTTTTGATTTGTTTGCAGTTGATTTTGTTAATTTGCTTGCTTCTGATTTTTTTATTTTCATTCTCTTTTGTTCAATCCATTCCCCTTCACCCCTGATCAATGTTTCCTCTCCCACTGTGCTACCCCATATTGCCCCTCTCTGGCTCTCCACCTCCCCTTCTAAACACTCCACTGGGCTGAATTGTCTCCCCTTGTCATTGTCACTGTGGTACTGCCTGTCATCTTTGTCTTATCCTTAACCTCCTTCTTGGCTCTCCAACTGTTGTAAATTGTCTCCCCTTGCCCCTTGTCATTGTTACCATGGTACTGCCTGTCACCTTTGTCTTATCCTCAACCTCTTTCTTGGCTTTGCAATTGTTGTAAATTGCCTTGCTCCTCGTTCTGAATTGTCGCCATTTGTCCCTTGTCCGTGAATTGTCCCTCTTTACCTTTCGTTACCATCGCACTTGCTGTTCCTCCAATCCTGTTCCATCCCTCCTTTTCCCCCCCCCCCCCCCCCTTCCTTGTGGATTATCCACCCATCAGCCTGTCCACCTGGAAAGCATGGGAAATACTGTCAGGAAGACTGCCAATGTGCAGGCAATAACTGCGACCCTGAGACTGGCAAATGTATATGTGCCGCAGGGTTTCATGGCAGAAGGTGTAGACGACGTGAGTCCTTTTTAATTTCTTTGCCAATTTTCAGCACAAAATGTGTGTCAAATTTGTAAAGGATATGTATGACAGTCGAGTTCCAGCATTTGAAAACTAATAATAGATGGCACAATAGAGATGAAATCTGTGCAGTATAGATTACTTTATAGTCTATTATATAAAGATCACTTTCATTTACTTTGACAAAAGAAACATTTGGGCTTCTAATACTAAAGACAAAGAGCATAGAAGGACTTTTTTAAAATTTAGTCTTTATTCAAAAATTGATCCCGTAACTCATGGTTAATCAATGAACTGGAAATTTAGATATCATTTTGTGGATATTTTCTTGTTTGCAACTAGAGAGACCAAAATGAATAACAAAACCATATTTGTTACTGCCAATGATTCTCACACTGGTTCCCTCTGCATGGGTTTTTGGCTGTATGTGCCAGAATTCTCCTTTTCATTCTCCATGCGTTTTTTTCTTTTTTTTTTTTTTTAATGTGGGCTAATTATTAAGTTATTAGTCTGTTACTCATAGCTTATGCTTTTTTTTATTTGTTTGACATTTAATTTTGATTCATTCAGTTCTGCCTATTGTTTGTTGCTCTTATGTCGCATCAAAAGGAAACGACTTGATTAAATATTTTACATAGTTGTGTGTGAGGATATATTTTTAATGATGTTTTCTCATAGGTTTCACTGTAATTTTCAAAGGCATAGAATATGCTGCAGAGTGGTCTTTCCATTAGTTTATCTGTGTTTTAGAGATAAAGGGAGTTTGCATCGAAGATATGATGAATCCTCACCCTTGTTTGTCATTTGAAGCTCATTATAATGTTGTCAACACAATGTTCTCTTTAGTAAATTTGATTTTTACTCTTCTCTCACTGCTAAGTAAAATTGACCATGATTAGTCATTACCTTGGTGTTCTCTTCCAAATGTATATTCAAATAATGTTTATTGCCGGTATGCCTTTCTGTAGTTTGTTTCATGAGCTGACATATTTACCATCAGTTACGATTGAACTGTCAGTATGGGACAGTATATCATCGGTGTTGCAAGCAACCCACTCAAGCTCAAGTCAGTCTGAGTACTTTTTTCACCAGAGAGTTAAAACTGGCATCAAATTGTTGTAAACAAAGAGTTTTTTGTGGGATCTTTGCAGATTTTTTCCTGCATTTCTATTGGTCAGTTTGAATCAAGATGGTGTCACAGTATGTATTTTTAGCTCACCTTGAAGGGGGGGAAAAAATTCCTAATTTTCGGACTTACATGGAATGCTTCCAACACTGGTGATATTCATGCAGTTTATCCTCTAATTTTATTTCAAACTTTTGATAAGTAAACCTGAATTGTCACTGTATCATGTTTCAAACTATGAACTGAAATTGCTCAGCCGATTTTAAAAGAATGAATGTACTGTATTCAAAATTAATATTCAGATGTTTTGGTAGTCAGTTGAATATTTGTTTATTAAAGTCTTCTGAATTTGTCTGCATCACTCTGGGTTTATTTTATTAAACTCATAGTCAATTACAGAGACAATGGTCTGAACGTTTTAAAATTGATTGATATTAATGTGATATTTAACCAGAAGATTGAACTTTTGATTCCTCTGACAGGAACCATAACAAAGATGACAGCAGGGGTTATTATGAGAATAGGACAAAAGTATCAATGTAAAAAAGTTTTCAACTTTAGTGGTTTGGCACAGGAAAGTAATTAACTTAGTGCTCCTAATTTTATCAATATTGGACCTTCAGCACACTGAGTGTCAATCACTCAGTATTGTCAGCATTTGGACTTCACCTGATTTGGGCATTTTTTTCATTTTGTGGTAACACAGCAGCAGTTAGAAATATTCAACAAGTATCAGTTCAGTGTGAAATGTGCTCTGAGGTAGCAGCTTGATTCCACCATCATGAATAACAAAGCTAACACTGCACCGCAATGTATACTGAGAAAAAGATGAATGTATAGCTTACTGCATATATATTTCAGGAGAGACAAAATGAAAATGACAGTTTCCAGGAATTAGCAGAATACAACCTATTGATATGTTATAGGCAGTTTGACTGGAGTTAAGGTTTCATTTAATTTTTCCTTGATCTGGTAAAGATCTGGCCGATCTGGTAAATGCACAAAACAACAGTTCACCCACAATGTCATGTGCTGTGCTGGCTAGCATTGGCAGTCACACTCCTCGATTTCAACTGCCAGTGATGACTCCAGAAGTTGTCGTTTTTTTTCATATGCTGACCCCATTCATCACTTTATTTAGCACCTTGTCTCTCTGTCTCCCTCTACTGCACTAGCCGCCTGTTTGTACAGTTGTTACCAAGTACTAGTATTCTGATTGGGGTCTTCATAGTATGTAACCTATGAAAAAAAATTTTATCTTTCTTATTGTTGTTGTAGCAGTAACTTGGAGAACAATGAAGAATACCAGTTACAACATGCGTTGTTCTGTCCACAGCCTGTCCAGAGAGGAGCTATGGGATCAACTGTAATAACAAGTGTATCTGTGAGAATGGGGCCACCTGTGACCGTGTAACTGGGGAGTGTCTCTGTTTGGATGGCTTCTATGGACCACATTGTCATGAGAGTAAGTTTCTCTCTCTCTCTCTTTTTCTCTTCCTCTTTTTAGCATTTGTGTATCTCTCTTACTTGTTGTCATGTCTCTTCTCCCTCCCCACCACCTGATATGAACTGGTATCTTAACTTACTGAGACCTTATCAACAGTGGCCACCTTGTAAAATAAACAAATAATTAAACTTCTTAGAATTTACAAAATCAAGAAAGGTATTTACTTCCTATATGTGTATACTGAAAGGTGAGATCAATATGGAGATAATAGGCTAGGTTTTATTTGTCAGTGATGGATGAAGTAGATACAGGAGGTTCTTAAGTTGATGTTGACAGAAAAAGGGTTGAAAACAACAACCCACATTGAAAGAATAAACAATTTGTGCTTTCTTAGTGTGAAAAACATCCAACTAACCAGCCTATCACCTAAATATATGAATAGTCTGTCAGTGTACCAAATCTGATGCCTATATGACATTTGAAATTCCAAAATCTATAATTTAACCCTTTATTCGTGAAAACTTCACCTTAATGAATGTTTGTACTCATACAATATTTGATATAAACTTTTCCCAACCTGTCTCCATCACATTCACAGAGCCTCAGCTATGAAATCAATGAAAGTTTATATTCATACAGCATTTTTGACATGAACTTTCCCCAGCCTGTCTTGACCACATTGACATGACCTCAACTATGAAATCAATGAAAGTTTATATTCACATAGTGTTTGACATAAACTTTCCCCGGCCTATTGTCACCACATTGAGGACCTCAGCTATGACATTAATGAAAGATTGTACTCACACAATGTTTGACATAAACTTTCCCCAGCTTGTCCCAAGGGTAGATTTGGCACCCAGTGCATGATGAGATGTATGTGTGAGAACGACGCCCTCTGTGACCCCAAGGATGGAACCTGTACCTGCAAGCCTGGCTGGACTGGACAGATCTGTGACAGAGGTGGGCCAGTTTACCAGGGAAACTTAGCTCTTTAAACAGTTTATTATTAAATCGTAAAACCTTTGGATCCCAACATCATCACCTTTGCTGTGTCTGACAGTTTTTTTTTAGAATCTGTCAGTATTTTTCTCTGTGTTAATTTTTTTATCCTTGCATCATCTATGCTATGGTTGATTTTTTGTTGTTGTTGTTGTTTTGGGGTTTTTTTGTTACGAGAACAAACAGATTGATCCTAGCATCATCTCTACCATGTATAATAATTTTTACTGTGATTAACACTTTAATATTCTGGCATCATTTCTGTTAAGTATAGTTAAAAACAACTTTCAATCCTGGCTTATCTTTTCTATGTCTAAAAAAGTTCATACTGTATTGCACCTATTCATCTTTATTATTTCCAGATTATGCAAAATAATAGTTTGTCAAATAAATTTTAGCTCTTTATGTTTTCCTTGGTGAATATGAGTTGACAATTTCATGTTTTTATTAGCATAATGGTACAATGTGAATTCTGTGTGTTGCAATGCCACAGTGCTTATTATGATAAAAATGTATTTTTCCAGCGTGTCCACCAGGGATGTATGGGGAAAAGTGCAAGACAAAGTGCAACTGTCGCAACAGTGCCGAGTGTGACCCTGTGACAGGAGAGTGTCTATGTGCCCCAGGCTGGAGGGGTACAGCTTGTGATGAGAGTAAGTAAAGTTGATGTTGAGATGTCCCTAAACAATATATAAGTGCTATTGTTATTTCTAGGAGCGTGCATCTTGGTGCGTGGGTGGGTGGGTGGATGAATGGCTGGGTGGATGAATGGTTGGATGGAAGGCTGGATAGATGGGTGGGTGGGTGGATGGATGGATGGGTGGGTTTGTGGGTGGATGGATGGATGGAAAGGAAGATGGATGGGTCTGTAGACAACACATATGTGAATGGGTCATGATATAATAATGGATAGACAGATGGAGGACTAATGATCAGACAGGTGAAGAAATGAAATGGATGGATGGGCATATGGATCAATTGGTTTTGAATAGTTCTCATCTAGAAATTTTTATGTTGGAGAAAAACATATTATCATGAGCCAGAAAGTCCTCTCATGTCTTTTTATGGGAGCTTGATAGGATTTCTGTATCACTCAAAAATTTCATCCATTACCTATAAGTAAATCCACTGCAGATAATGATTTAACATGTCACCAAACAGAATGCCTATCCGGTTATTATGGCGCGGGATGTAGTGAGCCATGTAGATGCCAGCACGGAGCTCGTTGTGACCATGTGAGTGGAGCTTGCCTGTGTACAGCAGGCTGGCGTGGTCGACACTGTGAGAAGGCATGTCCTGATGGTTTTTATGGCTTGGAGTGTCAGAGTATGTGTAACTGTGGGAATGGAGCAAGGTGAGTTATCAGCATTAGCTAATATAGTGTATGAGTTCATTTTCTTCTGCATGCAGTTACGTATTCCTCGAAAACGCAAGGCGTCACGTAATATGACAAGTACAAGTATACAAACACATGTACTGTATATGTACATGTCACAGACTATCTATGTGGATGTAAGTGTGTCGGCAACACTACAGTAGAGCATTGCGCCTGTGTTATGATCACTGTCTTGGTTTTAGTAACACCGTGACGGGATAGGCCAGATTCTACATTGTGCTTTTTTTTTTTTTTTACTTGCGGTTGACTCGCGTTATACAGACACACTCACAGACTATACCGTGGGTGGTATTGATTACTACCATAACTGACAATTTTCAAATGTTCGTTTTATTTAATAATAAGAAGCGCGATATTTTTCTACATTTTTTCACCTGGGTCCTGCTCTGCTAAGTTATTAATTGAAGGCGTATTTAAGATTTTTTAGAAAGTCATATGTGCATTTGCTCATAAATATCTTTTGATTGCGGTGGTAAGGGCACTTACAGTGAGTCATTGTCAAAATATCGGTTTTGATTTCTGATGTAATGGCACATACGGTTGTAATCAATGGCATTTTGTGATTTGCACTGTTAATGTCAGTCATTGAATACCATCATAAGGGCACTTACAACAATATTGAATGACAAGGTCGTACGCACTGGTACATCCTCTATACGAGTAATAGTGCACTTACGGCACATGGCACCTTTGTTGTGCCAGAGGTCAAACTTTATAGGGGACCTTTTAAAGATTTATTATCAAGTGTTTATATCCCCCAACTAATTAGACATGCGGTTTTCATTGAGATGGAGACCAACCGACAAGGATCTTTGAATTTTCTTCCAGCAGTACAAAATAATCCAACCATTAATTTATTAATTTCTCAATTTATGATTGCTAATGAACTGCGCGGCTCAAGATGACCTGCAACCTAAAGGTAAGATACACTTGCGTTTACACAGATACGTGTTCAAGTCAACAGTCACAGAGGACAGAGATATGCTACCCTTATCATAATTTCATGCCCACAAGGTTCATTTTTTATATATTATTATTATTTAAATTTACACTTGGCATCCTGAGATGTGGCTTAAGCAAATTTCAATCGAGTTCATGGATGATGACAGAAATAACTACAGGAATCAATGGTTCAACTTTAAGCATATAATGCCCAACAGAACATATGTGTCTATGTATGTGAAGAAGGAGGTGGAAAACAAGAAAATGTGCGTGTGGGGGGGATAAGGGGTGTGGATGGATTGTGTCTGTATGTTTGTGCATACAAGTAGCGAGCATTCTTGGAAATTGTATACCTGTGTAACATGGCACTAGGAACCGAAGAACCGACAAAACTGTAATAATCACCGCAGTAAGAAGAAATCTAAGATTTCAGGTCAGCTAGTCAAACCAATTCACACCAGTTTCCCCTAAATCCAAATACCCAGAGTATTAATGGATGCTCAGTAGGGTAGCAAGTGGTATCATAAACGAAGCATGTTCTGTGAATCAAAGAAATAATAAAGACGATTTTAAACGATGAAAATTGATTATATGACACTACCTGCATTCGTCAGACATCATATTTATTTGTAAAAGATGAGGAAAAACTATTGGATTGATGGGAATATGATACAGATGGGGTGTTTTTAGCAAGATTCTTGGCATCTCACACAAGGACCTTATTACTAGTCAGACCAGATTTATTAAGCAAGCCGCTGGACAGTATAAAGACCTGTTGTCCTCAGCGAAAAGCGAAAATGTGAGATATAGTCATCTATTGAGATCAACAGGGCTTTACATGGAACAGTGGAAGGCAGTTGAAAGAGAGGAACACAAATAAAAGGATGGGGGAACAATATCATTGACAACTTGTCTGGGAACGTCCAAAAACCAGGAAGAGTACCAGAAGCTGATTTCGAAATTTCTGACGTTCCAGTGCCTAGAAGACGTCAACATACCGGGATAGGACAGGATAGAACAAAGTCAGTTTGCTGATTCATGATATTGATCTACAGAGGAAGAACCGGTGTTTCCTTTGAAGACAGTTAGTCAAAAAAAAAGCTGGACAGTATGAAGACCTGTGTTAACCATTGGGTTGTGTACTCTAGTTCAGATGCCTTGGAACAATCATCTCTGACAATATGTCCAAACCAGAAATCATGGCCAGAATCGCTCAAACTTCTGCAACCTTTGGCAGACTAAAGCCAGTCTATAAAGACAAGAATATCTGTCATTTATATTGGTTATCTCTATCTTCTTGCATGCATGGGAAACATCAACACTGACTGCTGAATTGGAGAAAAAGATTCAGGCCATGAAAAAGCCATGCTTTTATAGAATCTTGGGCATCAAAGAAAATGTCAACATCCAAAACATCTGGAACACCATAGAACAGCACACAGGATCCTACTACTGGCTACTGACTATTGTAATAAAAAGTTCAGTGTTATGGCCATCTTCAAAACCCAACCACCTATACAAAGCAGTATTCCTAGGCACTGTGAAACTGAAGGAACAAAAAGAAGGGGACATGAAGTGGGCTGGTTTTATCAGAGAATGCACAACCCAACTCCAAAACAGGTGAGCAGATGATGTAGGGAATTTCCAAGATAAGCTCTTGATTTGTTTTATAACTATGAAGACAGTTGGCTCTAACTGAACATAGCAAAGAGAGATGGAAAATGACCAAAAATACCAGAACAAATAACATTCTAAGACCAACTCATGGCAAGTACATTACACTGGATGAGCAGAAACTTAACCAGTTATGTCTCACTCATGAGAAGTTCAAGGAATGGCCACTGTGAATGGCCAAGTTACTCCGACTGGTCGATTTGCTCATTCACCTAAAGAGATTACATGGTTTGTGAAAGACTTAATGAACTCAAAGCTTTTGGGAGATCAGCTTGAGCTCACACTAATGGATATCAGATGTCCACCTTATTCCAGTGATATGGCTCAAAATGATGAAGATTAATTTTCTGTTGCTGTGACAAAAATTGGATGATTGATTCGCTGATTTTCAACCAGGAAGCACAAAGCTTCAAGTGGAATAGCCATGTATTGTGAAAAGATGGAGACAATAAGCGAATGGGTCACCACTGGCAGATAGCCATTGCCTCAAGCATCGAGACAGCAAAAGAAAGTAGGACCCTCTGAATGGAAGTTAGGGGAAGAAAACATAGGTTCGCTCTTGGCCAAAAAAGAACCACATCACTTATCAAATTAGGATACTTTCCAAGTACGGTCTATTATGGATCCATTTGTCCCTGGAGACGGGAGAGAAACCATGAATGTCGTTCATGCATTTACATTTTATGTTTATCCAAGGAGCAGCATACTTCCGTCACGGATGTCGACAGTTTCGCCAACTGGCACCACATTTCCAAAATGAAGTGGACAGGACTGATTCTTGTATCAAACAAACCTGTAAACACTGAAATATACACCACCGCCTAATGGGCAAATATATTTCAGCCTCTGGACAAGAACTTTCCTAACGATGAGATGAATGAGCTTGATCTGAATTGCATCAAAGATGTACACAAAAATATAAGGGATCAGATTTCAGAAATTTGACTGACGAACAAAAGAGTAAGGATCTCAGTAAGCTCAAGAGAACAGGAGTTCAATGGAAGAACCGAGTGTCACTGATTTTGTTGTCTGACTATGAAGAATCATGTGACAGTTGGTTCCAACTGACATTATATCAAAGACGTGGAAATCGACCAAAAGTACAGATGCAAGACAAGTAAGCCTCAGACCAAGGCATGACGAGTATATTATACTGGATGAGCAGAAACTGAAGGATCTAGAAGAGCTTTGCAACAAAATCCTTAATAATATTGAAGCATGTACACCTCGCATCTTTTTAAATCCTCAAATGAAATCATGTATTTGTAGTTCTTAAGGCAGTGAAGCAAACTAAAAGCAAAAAAATCAAAGGCCACAGAAAAAAGTTCTTGAAGGATAAATCTGTTTGAAGTTTGTTTTGCTTTGTATAAATGAATTTTTATGGTTCCTGGAGAGTCCAGCATTATGTGACAAAATGCCTTTTACTGTTCCACTAAAATATTGGTGAACTAGACTCTTTTTCACATTTGCAATGTTTTAAAGTCATTTTTACATTATAATAATGCATTATAATAATGATATCTTCGTCTAATTGTGACCACATCATGGGTGAGTGTCACTGTGCGGCAGGTAGTATGGGTACATCATGTGATCAGTGCAAACAGTAGAATGAAAGCTTTGTCTGTCTTAATTTCACCTCTTGTAGCTGCTTTGTATTTGTTTTAGCAGCCCAGCAAACCCACATTTATACGAAAATATGATGTTAATGTCTTTCTCCGACAGAGTAGAGATGAAGTACAAAAGCTGAAAATAAAGCACCTGAAAGGAAAGAAAAAATCGGAAAGTTCAAAGCCTATTTCATTTTGTTCATTAGGAATTGCTTTAATCTTAGGCAGAGATCTGCAACATTTTTGTTTTTCCAAACCAGCCTGCAGGCACTTGTGCATTTATGAAATCACATCCCAATTGACAAGAACCGTAAGTGCTTAAGATTCCATATCAGCATTACTCAACATTTGCTAAATTTGGTTTTTCTCCTGCCATAAGTGACACTTACGGCTCTGATCAGTGACATATTTTCCGCTTTGTGAGACTGTAAGTGCCCCTATGGCTGTAATCAAAATACACTTTCAGAAGTTACAAGAGCTGTAAATCCTCTACAGCAAAAACCAGTAAAGATACAAAGCATTGCATTGTATACACATAAATATGGGGCTTAAAATAATGTTCACATAAAGTTTGAAAGCGAATGGAGGAAAATCATGGAAATGGGGAATTTTTTTGCTCTCCTATAAAGTTTGTAAAATGGCGGTTACGGCAGTAATCAATACCATCCGCGATATGATGGCTTCCTCTATCCATTTTCAGAGTTAAAACTTTATTAATAGCCCTTTTCAGAGCTAAAACTTACTCAACAGCCCTTTTCAGGACTAAACTTCATTAATAATCCTTTTGAGGGCTAAAACATAGGCCTACTCATCAACAATTCTTTTCAGGGCCAAAACTACATGTATTTAAAGTCTTTTGCAGGATTGAACACTACAATACCATTCTGCCTCAACTTTTCTTTACTTTACTTTCACTTCCAAGGCAGCTCTTATTATGACTAACAATCTGATTAAACCTGTGGGTTTGAATTTAAGATAAAGGCGAAGTTCAGAAGCCACAGCGCGATTTCTTTATAAAGGGAAATAATTTTGTAAGGAAATAATTAAATAATGCCTCATTAGTCCTTCAAGAATTGTCTCCCTTGTCCCATCTTCTTGATATAGCTGAATGATCCATCGAGATTTGCTTTTGACCCTGTTAATATAGAGACCCAAATCTGCGACCATGTACACTACTTTGAAGGAATTCTGAGTTCTTATAGCACTCATAAGAGCTTTCAAATGTTCAAATCTATTCAGTTTCTCTGAGATCATGATGATAGGAAGTTATATGTAGTACTTGTTTTCATGAACCCTTTTACTCTGATTTTGAATGAGAATACCTCACTGTAATGTGCTTATTTTTAACACTGGAGAAACTAAGACAACAGTCCAGAATTTATCCTTTGTCCACAAAGTTTTCCTCACTGGATCATTTGGTTTTCTGTAGGTTTATTTATCATTAACATTGTGTACGAATTTGATTGAAACATGCTTAACACGTTTTCTTTATGTTAGATTAATATCACATACAAATTTCATGGCCATTAATAATGATATCTTCGTCTAGTTGTGACCACATCATGGGTGAGTGTCACTGTGCGGCAGGTAGTATGGGTACATCATGTGATCACAGCTGTCCGTTTGGGATGTGGGGCCAGGATTGCGAGCAGCAGTGCGACTGTCTCAACGACGCCTCCTGCGATGCTGTCACAGGCACCTGTCAGTGCAAGCCTGGCTGGAGAGCTGCCAAGTGTGAAGAACGTAAGTAAACACAAGATTTTGTTCATGGCATGTAATTATTTCAAAACATGGCCTGAAAGCATAAGTGTGCAGCATGTTTGCCATACAGGCTTTGATGCAAGTAACCCGCAATAAGTATAGGCAAATTTTGCAAGTATGTCGCTACATTATGATATAAAGTGTGCTCTCATTCTTCCAAATCAACTAGTGACAAATTAATATATGGATTTTCAGCTTTCCTGTGATAATAAATAAGTTAGAGACTTCGTCATCCTCTTCTAATGGACAGTCTCAATGGCATGTTTGTCTCTCTTTGATAGCATTAGATTTGTATGTGATAATGATAATATTGAAGCGTTTCAGTCACTATTTTAGGAATGGGAACTAAAGTGATGTTTTCATCATTTTATTTTTTTGTTTAGTTTTTCTTTATGGCTTGGCATTTTCTTGAGGATTGATATTCCATGTGGGAGATATTGTTTGTCGGTTAACCAAATTCATACCAAATGGGGCCTACATTGGAATGCAACATTGAAACTGCAATCTTTTCACTTGATGACAGCCTGCTGATGCCCAATCATCCTAGAATCACATGTTATCAGATTTATATAGTAATCTGTGTAAATGTCATGATAATTGTTCGGTACTATTTTAAATTGTAAGTTTTTAAAAGAATCAGTTACTAGTATTACAAAGTATTTCTTACGCCAGTTGGTAGAGCAGATAGAGCAATGCCTTTATACAAACAAACTTATCTTGAGCATGCTTACACAAGGCAATGGATGCTTCATCAGTGCAAGCATCATGTAATAAAAAGCAAGGGATTCCCAGCATTAACTCATCATTAATAATTTGCCATTGTGTCCATCTTTCAGGTATCCATGACGAATGTAAGGCCAACCAATGCTATATGTAAAGGTGTTTTTTGGTGGAGTTATGGGATGTTTTTCCAGCATTTGGCAAGGAGAAATGTACATCAGTTTAGGACCTAGGCAGCTGATAAATTTTGTGGAAATTAGGCTTGGAAAAAAAACTCAGCAATTCAGGGACCTAACAAGTAGTCATTTTTCAGCTCTGGGCCTGGGAAAAACACTCCGGACCTAAACGACTAAGCAGGTGATTAACAAATTCTCACTCCTTTCTCCTCGCAGCCTGTCCAGCAGGGATGTACGGCCAGGGATGTATGTACAGGTGTTTCTGTATGCAACGAGGTTCCTGTGATCCTGTGGATGGCATCTGTAACTGTACAGAAGGTTGGGAAGGAGCTGCTTGTGAAAAATGTGAGTCAAATGGTACCATGAGGAGCTATTATGCCTATTCTGAACAAGTAAAGCACTTTATTACAATATTGAAGAATAGTGAATTGAGAAAGTAAGCTCATGTAACAAGATCTCATAGCATGTTTGAAATTGTATCACAAAATAATATGAGGGCGTCTGAAAATAAAAAGGCAGAGGAAAAGGTGAGCAGACTCACAACTTACATCCTGTTGACTCTAGACAAAGTTATGAGTTACGAAGGAGAGGACAGTTTTGACAGTTTCAAGAGTAGGGTACAGCCAGCTACCTTTTCTTTTTTCAGGATAATGCTTTTGTTGTCAAAGAGTGAAAAAGTAGAACACGACATCTGCATCACTCACAGATTTCTAAAAATGAGCTGCAGTACTCGCTATGAATTTCCCAGTATATGTGAACTGTTAGAATATCATTGTGATACAATTCCTTACGACAACCCCTGGTAATTACTGTAAGAAAGGTTTCTTGGGCAGAGCTGTGTTCTTTTTCTTTTTTTTTTTTTTTTAATTTTGCTTTTGATTATTATTATTATTATTATTATTTCATCAATCTTATCTTGCAGAGTGACAATATTGCATATGGAAAATAACATTTTTCCATCCAGTTTTCCCATTGCTTTTACATCTACTAATTGAATTCAAATATTGTAATTGATATGATGTAAAAGTACTAAATATGACATGTTTCATTTTGTTGTATTGCCTGTTTCAGCTTGTGATGACGGTTACTATGGACGCAACTGTGAGAAGCGATGTGAATGTCTGAACAGCAGGTCATGTGACCGCATCACTGGGGAATGTACATGCAAAGCTGGATACAGAGGCAAACGTTGTGACAAACGTAAGCAGAATAAATTGACCACTCCCTCCAAAACATTGATGCGTGTTATTTAACAGTTGGCATATACTTTTAATTCAGAAACTCGAGTAAGGTTTCTACTTTTTTCAGTAATGAGGAAATCTGCAATTGTTATTCCTAAAGACAAAGATCAGGTTACCTAATGTATTTTTTTTTTACTCTTTCTTTGCTTTTTTTCTTATCATAGAGAATTTAGCAAAAGTGGTTATTTTCATTCTACGTTACGTTACGTTCTATATACGTCTTTCAACCTCCTGGTGGAGGTTATCTCGACGGTTCTTTGTTTTTAAAAAAAAAAAAAA
>JBCEWB010300301.1:842-22339 GCA_039654565.1 Peronia peronii | reverse complement strand
TTAGGACAAAAAAGAAGCAAAAATAACAAAGTTATTCAGTTTTTTGTCTCTCCTGAAAAGTTGCATTTTTTGACTTATGGCAGTAGTATTTCCGTGCGGCGACTTATTATAAGGTAAAAAATCTTCTCAGTCAGGCAATACATATCACATTCAGCGACCTCTGAAAATTATCAAGCAGATATAAATAGATCCCTCTGTTAGGCAAAAACAACATGGTGTAACCTGAGGTTTAGGCATCATTTATATTTCAGATATGATATATCCTGCTAGGTAAAACTTAATAGCAGCAATAACAAGATAAATAACATGAAGTCACAAGATTGCACAAAAAGTGAAAGTGAAAGAGAGATGTGTGAACTGGTTTAGTATTACATAATATTTTTACTTTTTGGCCAGTGAGGTGGGGGAGGGGGGGAAGAATAATAATATCATTTGTAGGCATATTGTCATCAGCACTTTTTGGTGTCCATGTATGGAGCATTTGAGTAGTTTTCAGCCAGAGCAACAGGAGTTATTCATATACAGAGTATCTCTTCATATAGAAAATGCTATTCTTGTATGTTTAAATTACTGTCTTGCATCATCATCTTCATGTCATGTCTAAAAATGCCTTTGGTTTGAGGTGTTGTGGCAAATATTCCACCACAATTTCTCAAACAACCTAGGCAGAAGGCTTGGATGCATGTCTGTGATATATTCGTTCAGTGAATAAGAAGAGTTGAAAAAGTTTGCTTGCACTGATACAGAAATTATGGTTTTTGAGCCTTTCTTCTAATCAAAATTAAAATCATCACAGGACACAGAGAAGGCACTATTTTTACATATTCAGTGTAATACAGGATTGCCCAATTTTTGGTCTGTAGGCAGATAGTGAACGGCAGTGACATCTTGTAACTCCTGACTTTGCCAAATGACAGTCTTTCAGCAAATCTCAACAAAAATTGCATATGATCAATTAAAATGAGAAATTGCTGTGAAAGGTGAAATTCTTAACTTTCATTTACTGCAATTTTTTTTTTAGGGTTTTTGTTGATCATTGCAATGTAGACTCTGCATTTGTAATATTCTGAAAGTATTGAATCTGAAATCTGTTTCAGAAGATGGTTTCTGCTTGATTATTTGTTTGTTTGTGTTGGGGTTTAACGGCACATCAGCATGATCATGACTGTATTGTGCCAAACACAGTAAGATACACTTATGTGTCAAGATGACGAGAGGAAAGAGAGCGGGACAGAAGACAGGAGCAAGGTGAGAGGGAAGAGATGTCACCCCTGGAATGTCGAGGATGGCATTCAATGGGAGACATTCCACTGATGGCAGGCTTTCACCACCTGTAGATGGGAGCAAAGAACCTACTTATATACCCGGGCCCCTGCGAGGGAGTTTCTACTTGATGTTAGTCATTATGAGGCTCGGGGGAAAAAATACTGTGAGCTTTGATAGCAAATTTTTAAAGTTTCATTCTTAACTGGGTGATTGGTTTTCAATTGTGCAATGAAATCAAATATTGCACTGTTTTAGTGTTAAATTAAAGATTTCATGATGGAAATGATAAACTGCACATGATGGAGACTGGTCAAAGCTATAAAAATTTGACTGCCATCGAAGTCGAAAGACTACTGTTCGGAGGTACCTTGTACTGTTGTTAGTAGTGAAGTGGTTAAATTGAATTGTCAAGCAACATCATTTCACTGCAGATTGTATGACATGAAATCAAACCTTCTCAGGTCAGAGCATAAGAGCCATAGTAATTTATACTTTTCTTCTGAATTTTTGTAGGCATTGTCATCAAAGAAGACAGTAGGGAAGTACTAGTAGTTCAGGATAAAAACAGACCGGTAAGTCTGGTGGATTTGAGTAGCAATGGAGTAGGCATGAATACAGAGATCAAAGTTTTCTATAGCAGCTGACAGACATCTATTCTGACGTACTATATTATTCACTTAGATTTCAGAAGGATTAGGGTGGGAGGAGGGGGGGAACCTGAAATCGCAGTTTTGCTCAAAATATTTGATTTTGGGTTTTTATTTTCTTTTAAAAGTTCTGCCTTTTCTGAATATGAAAATGATGTGAAAAAACTGATATGTCCATTATGAGATATTAGAAAGGTGATCATTCCAAGGTTGTACTGGTCCCTCTGCCATTCAGGCTCTATATGCAGTGGTAAATGATCAACATTTTGCTGGCTATGGGCAACGGGCATATATAAAAAAACTTGATTATGATCTCTTTCACTAACATAAGGAACTCCAATGCCAGGAATGGGCATTGGCTACCCATCTGAGTTGCTGATCACATTGGCTATCAGCAAAAGCTTTTGCCTGAGTCTCTAAAATAGATCATGGCCTAATGAGGGCCTAATTTCTGCTGTTTCAAAGTACCGAAGTGGACTGTCACAGCAAGGGTAAAGGTATTTTTGATTTTGACTGAAGAAGGCATGATGGCCTTATAGTGGCCTCTCTGGATCCTGAAATGACCCAGTGAGAGCCATTCTGCCGATAGTAGTAAGGGGCAGAAATGCAAGGAAAAAAATGTGAATAGAGGCCCAGGAAAAGACAAAATAAGACATGGAAATCATGGGGGGAATGCTAGTGCATGAAACAAACATGTTTTGAGGTTGAAAGCCAGATCAAAAACTCCTTATGACTGTTTTTCTGGTGAATAAAAACACCTTTAAATGCGCTTTTCTCAAAATGAGTTTTTTAGCACAAAATAATATGCAATCTACTTTTTTATTTGTGGAGCGATTGTCTTGAAAAGTGACATGAATACAGAACAAAACAAAAAATTGTTAGTGTGGATTTATGATAACATTTTAAATTTTTGAGAAATTTGAGATTTTGAGGTTGAAATTGTAAAAAATCTGTGATTTTTTTTACATACATGATTTTAAAAATTTGTGGAAAAAATATTAAGCCAATCATCAAACATCTGTTCTGACCATTTTTACATATCGAATGAAAAACTATGTGCACAAAATTTCAGGCAAATTGGTGGAAAAATGTAGAATCCTATTCATAGGTAGTTAATAATATCAGGTAGCCAAACTCAAGATGGCAGCCGTTGCCACCATGAGTGATTTCAACTTTTTTCCAATTGTGTTCCTCTAATTTGACAATGTGTAATTTAATGATAGTGGCTAATGTCATCTCCCCCAAAATGACTCGTTGCTCCCTCCCCTCCTTGCTCCCCTTCGCCCTCCCCTAGCCCCCTCTTCCTTTTAAAGAGTGTCAGTACAAGAATATTTTATGGTTACTTTGTCTCAGAGAGAAATGATTCTGTTTTGACAATTTGTTTGTTTTCATTCATGTCTTTGATGATATATAGTAATGTAATTGCCTTGTGAATAATACATTCGCACAAAGTTGCATATAATATTCCCTCTGTGCTTTCATCATCAACTACAAAATGTGACAGAGATGCAATTAAAAATCCATAATATTTAATATGACATTTGAGTTTTAATGTTGATGGAAAATGCAAAGCACAAGTTAATTTTTTCAACCATATCATCCTCAGTACCAGCTATGGAAATTTCCTGGTGGTTTGTCAGACTTGGGAGAAGATATAAGTAAGTCCATCTTGTGTGGAGAAAGGTCCACTTTTATTACCAGAAATGACAATTTAGGAATGATTGGTTTTTATTTTTGCAACTTAAACAGGTTTTTTTCTTACAGTGCCCTAAATGTGATAGCAAAGTGCTATTCTAGATGGTCAAAAATACTATAGAAATGAAAACTATAGGGTGAAATTGAAAGCTGATTGATAGGAAGCATATATGATGCAGAGTATTCTTAACATCACTTTACTTTCCTTCTTTTTTCGGTTCTTCTCAAATCCCTAAACAAAGCCTCTCAGGTTAATGAAAAAATTAGTCTCAGAATGTACCATCCGAATTTGTCCTTTGCCCCTCATAAATCAAATGGCGAAAGATGTTTTTAATTAGAATAAATGATCACAGTGATAATGCAAAGTTCAGTAGTGAATGTTTGAAACATCATATAGTTACAGTTTATGTTTTTTTCTTTTGTATTTCAGCTAGTACTGCTGTACGTGAAGTATATGAAGAAACAGGCCTTAAAACAGGTAAGTCAATCATTTTATTACATAGACATTCAATTATATTATGATTTTTCAAAGTAGAGTGAAAGATTCCATGTTTTAAGAAGCTTGTTTAAAAAGTGAGTTAACAATTTGCGTCTTCTTTTCTGCCATTTTATAGTTTTTACATAGATTCCACACTATTTGAACAATCCTAAATTCCATAGAGTATTTTGTAATCAGATGTAGAAGCTTCATGCATAATCAAATGTTGAAATCTCATACATTTGTGAATGCAATATCATCATAACATTAACGCTTCCATATGAGCTTTTGTGTTCATATTTCTTCTTAAGTTAAATCTGTCATATCACTTCTTAAGTCTTATTGTTTGTGGTTGTGATGTTAATTGTTCTTCATAAACATATTTATAAAACTCAGTTACTCCTTTTGATTCCTAGTCCTAGTTTTGTCATTTTGCTGCAGGTTGCTTTTAGTTTCTCTTTGTATCTTCCTTTTTCACGGTCACAATGTAATGACAGAGTAGAGATAATCTATTTTGATTATGCATCAGGTCTTTATTGTACACATATTTTGGCTAAATTTAGAACTGGTTTTTCTGCCAAAATACAAAAATAACACTCAGTCGTTATCCAGCACTACTAAATGCTCTTGACAAAGGTCTATATATTATTGATTTCATAAATCTTATAGAATTGTTTTGCAAGCTCAGCTTACTAAGAAACATCAGTTTTGCACTGCTTGCCCTTTCTTTGGCTTCACTAAAAAGTTCCAACTGTTTGAACAAGAAATCCCCCCCCCCTTCCCATAAAAGAAAAGGAAAACAGTCAATGAACATCAATACAAGTCTCTCTTTAAAGAGCGAAGTTCAGAGTCTTTATTCATCTGAAATAGACACAAGAGATATTTTAGTGGTAGGAAAACTTCCTCAAGTGGAGCTAGACAGATGACGGTCTTCAGAGGAAGAGTGGCTTCTTTCATTAGATGTTTCGGCCTTTAACTTTCTGACATCTTCTAGAACCCCGGCCACACCGGGGTCATAACTCCCGATGTCTGTGGCCCACCTTTTTTTCCATCAGGGACTCTCTGGGTGGGATTTCAACCAGTGCCGTTTGGTTTTCGGTCCAGATGTAGTTGACTGAAGTGCTCTAACCATTCTGCCACGCGTGCCGTCTCTTCGCAGATCCCTCAGGAGATCTTGGTACTTGGCCATCTTATCCTCGTGCTGCTCTTCCATGTTTGTTTCAGATAGAACAGTTAGCTGGACAAGGATATACGACTTCGCAATCCTCGAGCTAAGCTAGCACTATGTCCGGCCTCATACCTGACCTCATAATCAATTCGAGATATCTTCCCCATCCTGTCAAATCCGCTACTATGTCCCAGTCGCCGGCTCCCGCGTATTCCGCGTACTGGTGTGTTGCAGGGGATCTTGATGGGAGGACTTATTGGTTTTTGGACGAATGTATTTTTCATCTGGTTTCTTTGGCTTTGTCAGTGCCGATGCAACTGTTCTTGCTAGCACTTCAAGCACACGGTTGTGTCGCCAGGTATATCTTCCACTGGCCAATCCGACTTTGCAACCAGAGAGAACATGCTGTAGCATCTGTTTTCCCCCACAGAATGGGCATTCGTCGCTTGTCTCCTTCCACCTAGTGAGGTTTGATTTCATGGGAAGCACATCAAATGCGGCATGAACACTAAATGCCAGTTTCATGGGTGCCATGTGCCACATATCCTTCCATGTGATCGTTCTTTGGAGGACACCTTCCCAGTCTGTCCACTGCCCTTGTAGCCCCCGCGGCACAGCTTTTTGGACTCTTTTCTCGTCTTCATTGAGTATTATGTCTCTTTTTTCTTTAGGCGTCGCTGTGGATCACAATGAGACCGCTTGTTCACCTGACCCTAACTTTTTCCTATCAGCCTGGGTGAATCCGATGATCTCCTTTGTCTGTAAGGACTGTTCTGCTGCACCGACGGCTTCTTTCACTTTCCATTTTCAGCCCGTTTTCAGTTCAGGTTCTATATTCCTCACAGCATTATCCTGCAAGTCCTTGAACATCAGGTGAAGGCGGGCTTTCTCTATTTTGTTCTTTACTCAGGGATTTGAATGGTAGCACCAACTTCGTTTGCTTATAAGTTAGTGCGACGTCGGTTAAGCCATGGTGGGAGCCCGAGCCACTTCCTTGTGTAACGGTTTGTCTTTGCCTGTAATCCCTCTACCGTCTCTTAGAGAGCAAAGTTCAGAGCCTTGATTCATCTGAAATAGACACAAGAGATATTTTACATCTTATTTCTGAGGCAGAAGCAACTATAAAATAGTAATTTTGGACAAATTTTAAGTTGTCTACGTGTAGCCCCTGAATGTAAGATACATGCGTTTTAATCAACCTTCTAGCAATCTCTGAATCTCTCAGAACTAAACTGGGTTACGGTTACGGTTTTGGTAAGCTTTTCAACCTCCTGTCGTGGTGGTTATCTCAGCAACATTAGACTGGGCTCGGTTGGTCCCAAGTTTAAATGGCCGACGCGTACTTCATTTCGAGTCACACGTAGGCCTATACGCACTGCATTGGGTCCATATACGTGAGTATGTCTATGGTCTCAACTGAGAACTACTTGTAGATTATTTTGCATGTGAAGTAAAGCCTTCTCTTTAGAAAGTGTTACGTTCTCTGTATATCTTTTAACCGCCTGCGAGTGGTTACCTCGGATGAGAAAGCTACATTGAAATCGGTAGGCCTAATAGGCAAGTTGCGGAACTTCATTGTTTAACAATAAGCCTACAACACGTTAACAGACTTCCAAAATGCGGCATAGGAGAAAACCCACGAGCTAGTTGCAAAACACGTTTTTCTGCACTGATAGTTGCAGACGTTCTCGTGGGCTTACTCACCTTAGGAATCAGTATATGTTGGCAATCAGATCTGATCTCCCACTTTCTTGATACCATAGCTATAAATACTTTTAGTAAAATGCATCTTTTACCATTAAATTGCAGACAGTCAGGATTCTTCAGATAACAAATCCACTCGAAGGCAATGTATTGACAAAATTTAGGCGGCGATTAAAATCGTGGATAGGCCGAAAACGCCATTAAATAATACTGACCATGAAGTCCATGAAAGCTGCAGCTTCAAGTTTTTTTTTTTTTTTTTCAACAGTATCTTTGTCACTTGCAAACATTTTAAGCACTTTTTGGTTGAGGATTTGATTGTTTAGAAAAACAACAACAACAAAAACAGTTTTTTTTTTGTTTTTTTTTGTTTTTGCCTGGGAGCTACATGTACCGCAGTTGCGCTCTTAGATCACCAACATGCCATTCCATAGGCACTGCGCACCCACTTGGCAGAGAGGGCAGTTTCCTTTCGCCACGTTTTGTTTCAGCCACATATACTAGCAATGTATCATTGTGACTGTTGCTTATTGAAATGTGTGCAAATTATTTAGATGAAAATTCTTTTGAGGAAGACTGCAATATTGGGCAGTACATGTACTATTTTATGATGGTGCATGCAGACAGACAGACAAACAGACATACAAACAGACAGACATGCTAGTAGACTGATAGACATTTTAAAAAACAATAAAAGTGGCATCGGGAAGTTTTCTAATAGCATATCGAAAGTAAAGAGATACTCGAAGGCACAAGGAATATATTGTTTTCATCTCATGCATTTGACCTCCTTTCGGAAATCATTCATGTGTTATGTGCCAGTCAACGTCAGATCCACTGTCAAATCTGGAAGGATTAATAACTGTCTTTTTGTTTTGTGTATTTGTAATAAGCTATTCTTTTCAAAATGGAGGAGGGGATAGTTTTAATATGAAGGAGCCAAAGTTGTCATAAGTTTCAGTATGAAGGAGCCAAAGAGATAAATCTGTACGTTGCTGAAGTTTTGAACAGTAAAAGTGCTGGACGATCTGGCGGTAACTAGTTGGAATGTCAGCTATATTGCTCCAAATTAGGGCCAAATTAGCACCATCCCCATTTTTTTTTATGTCAAACATTTATAAAATGGAGATTCTTATCACCGTATGCGTAATTAGTACGAACAAAAATCATATCATCTCTTGTGTATGTGTGTATGGATGTTTACGTGCTTGCGTATGCGTGTTTTAATTGTCTGCCGTATACTCCTCTATTTGCAAGCATTTGAGGAATTATAAGTTAACATAAAAGATGTTTAATAATAATAATAATACAATCTTTCGTCCATGTGAATGTGAGTATTGGTTTTCTTCGTATTATTATGCTTTCAAAAGTAATTGATAAAAGTTGTAACAGATATGAAGGAAAACCAACAATCTATATGAAATTAAAGCTACATCTTTCTTACTCAATTCTCGGTATATTGTTTTCGATCTGTAAATCTTGAAGGCCCATTTCTTTGGTATACATCTGCGAGAGAAAGCCAAGACTTCAAGAATATCTGATATCTACTTTGTTGTTTGTACTATTTCCCTGCCTTGACCACAAGTTAGTGACCCTCACATCACCACCTGATGAGTTAATGTGACAGCTTGGTATGTCGGCCACGCCGGGAATGATAGCCTGCTGTCCCTTCAGTCGCTGATGACTTTGACAGCGGTCAGCGTGTGCTGGTGGTGTAGTAAAGATATTGTACCAGTCCCCGCCACTTGTATTGTTATATAGTGTGCAGTTTGTACATGGACTGATGTCAGAAACGACTGTCAGCAATGCACAGCAGTGCGCAACATTGGCTTACAATGAATTGTATGAATTATTGATGTGAAGCTTGTAGCTTTGACTTTTTAAATATTCATGCAAAGAACAAAATTACAGGACAGTCATTGTGACAAAGTGTTAGAGTAATACATCTAATACTATGGGCATATGTCCATCTCAAACTAAACACTCACTTCTTTCTTGCACGTCGGTGGGAAAATGACTTTGGGTGAATATCATTTGACCATCCATGCATCTATCTTCCATTGGTTTACTTATCCAATTTGTCCATCCATTCCTCCATCTGTCATTTTGTTCAGCCATCATTCAATGTCTTTGCTAAATGATGGCCTTAGCTTTCTATCTTTGTTGCCTGAGGGCGACTCTTTTTCGTTCACTTTCTGTAACCGCGGCATTTCACCTCACATTATCTTTATTTTAAGACAGCCCACACAAAATATTAAAGACTCGGGTGATATCACTTTTCCGCAGCCATGACGCTTATCTGGTCTTGTGTGAGGTGCCCAGACCGCATAATTTTCATTGATATAAACCTCAGTATTTTAGTATCTCTGCATCTTTATTTTAACTCTGGACAGCCATTGTAATCTCACAAATTTACACTATGTAATCAGCAGCTTTCAACAACTTTTACTATATTCTACGTTCTTCAGTGTAATTTTTGCCCCCTGGCATAGGTAACGTTGTCTCCTGAACGGGGACACAAGTTTGTGGGCAGAATTGACACGTAGAAGCCTATCAAGTTTAAAATTTAAGACAAAGCTCCCTTGATAGAAAACAACAGTGACATCAAGAACAATAGCAACTAGTAATGTTCACAATTGCTTCGATGACTCTGTTGGTAGTTCCTCCGGGGTTTGCCCGCTGAAGTCGTCGGGCAAAGGTGCATGGACAATAAAGATTTCGATCTCAGTTGTCGTATTAGACCATGATCGATGGGTTCTCCATCTATGACCTAGTTCCGACTCTTTCCTTCATGTGGCAGCAACTGTGCGGCCTGGGATCGACCTAGCGTTGGTCCTGGGACGAGCATAAACGAACACAGCTGGACAAGGCATTGCTTAAAATCAGGCGACAGGAGGAAAGAAGCCAGGCCGAGGCAGCAGAGGAGTGTGCACAGGAGTTCTCCATGGTGGAGCTTGACCACGCTCTCAGCAGGTGCCTACCGAAAAAGGCGCTAGGCGAAGACGAGATTAGTAACGAAATGCTCAAGCAGCTGTCCCTGCTGGGCAAAACCAAGCTCATTAACAAGTCATGAGAGACGGGCCGGCTCCCTGTCAGCTGGAAAAAGGCAACCATTGTTCCGATACTAAAGAGTGAGAAAGACCCGGCCCTAGCATCTAGCTACCGCCCAGTTTCTCTGCTATCAAATCTCAGCAAAGTTGCTGAGAGGATGGTCAGTAACCGACTGGTCAGTTTCCTAGAACCAACACGGGGGCTGAGAAGGCTGCAGGTTGGCTTGCGTCGGGGCAAGCAGGCAAATGACCACCTAATTCGCTTAACACTGATATCATCATGGCTTCCATCAGCGCCAACACACGCTTGCGGTATTTATCGATCTCAGAGAGGCTTACGACATAGTATGGAGATCGGGTCTGCTGCTGAAGCTGCAAAGGCTTAACGTGAAAGGGAACATGTACAGCTGGATCAAGTCCTTTCTGGAGAATCGAACGATTAAAACCAGATTCCGTGGGAGCAAATCCGTAGAGCGGACGGTGGAAGAAGAGCTCCCTCAGGGCTCCGCTCTCAGTTGTACTTTGTTCTTGGCCTTCATCAGCGACCTCGAGCCCACTCTGTCCACCCAAGCGGCCCTTTTCGCTGATGACGTGGCCGTATGGATATCAGGAGCGAATGTCCCCAACTTGGTGAGGGGCATGCAGAAAACACTTTCTGCCATAGCCTACTTTGCCAACCTCTGGAAGTTGGTCATCAACACGGACGAGACAGTCCACCAGCTCTTCACCTATAGCACCCCGGAGAGGAGACGACCAGTCACTTTAACCATGAACGGGGTTCCCCTCGCACTCTCTAATAGCCCTAAATATCTGGGAGTCCGGCTGGATTCTGTGCTGACACTAGGAGATCATATTGAAGCTGTAGATGACCAAACGTCTCCGCTTGCTGAAGAAGCTGAGGAGCTCCAAATGGAGGGTATCTGCCAAGCTCCAGAGACAACTATATATTGGATACGGTGGCCGATTACAGCATGGCAGTCCAGGCGATTGCCAGTAAGCGGTCACTAGCGAAGTTGGACCGTGTCCAGAACGGCGCCCTGCGCCTGATCATGGGGGCTCTCAAGAGCACGCCGATAGAAGCGCTCGAGGTTTCCACTGACGTGGAACCCTTGGGGTTTCGGAGGGAAAAGTGCGCCCTTACCCAGTTCGAGCACTTCGTCAGGCAAGAGGACGATGATCCAGCTCTGAAAGCTATTACGCAGGACGTAAACCAACGGCATAAGAGGAGATCAGTCGCTAGTATAGGCAAGCGACTCACAGAGGAATACAATCTCGGTCCCAGCCGAACCAAAATACGTCGAACTGAGCAGGTACCGGCGCGCGGCCTCTCCGCGGCGCCCAGGATCTCCGTGACACTTCTGGACGGCACGGCCCAAAAGTCCTGCCTTGGCCCATACCTACGAACCGCGGCGCTGGAGACAATTCACCACTATTCCGCAGAGAGCATGATCCGGGCCTACACGAACGGCTCCGTTCGAGAGGCCGTCCGTGATGGTGGCTATGGCGTGTACATAGAGTACCCTGACGGGGTACCACCCGATCGCCTCTGTGATCCGTGCGGCTCTCGGGCCTCAAATTTCGATGCCGAAGTGGAGGCGATAAGGCGACCCATGTCATCAGCAGGTTTGAGGACGAAACAGTGTTCCCCGGCTCTAAGGCCGCTCTCCAAGCCTTGGAGTCTCGCCGCCCTGACACCGGGACTGAGGCTTTAGAGCTAATTCGCAGTGCGATAGCGAGGCTGGAGTCTGGGTACCACATTATAATCCATCTGCAATGGATCCCGGGGCTCGCGGGGGTGAGGGGAAATGAAATTGCGGATGCTTTGGTGAAGACTGGGGCCCGGGACGAGCAAGGGCTGATATCGACCACCTACCCTGGCGCTCGAACAGCTGTGAAGGCGAAAGCCAGGGAGAAGTGGATGACAAAGTGGGACAGTTTCACCACAGCCCGGGCACTCCACCGGGACCAAGTCCGTCCAAAGATGACCCTATTGGCCTGCTTGAGAGGCATGAATACACCACGATCTTCCGCCTGCGATCATGGCACGTGGCCCTCCGGAAGCACCTCAATCGCTGGAATCCCGGTAGGGATCCACTGTGTCGGCACTGTGACAACTGTCTCGAGTCCACGGAGCACGTCCTAATCAAGTGCCGTAAACTAGCTGGGCCACGGAGGCAGCTCTTGCCTTCCAACCCCACTTTGAAAAAGTGTCTTTATGGGTCGGTTGAGAACCTCAAAGGTACCGTGGGGTTCTTCCGGATAGCTCCCAGCAGTGGTACTTAGTGAGCGGTACCTATCTCCCTATCAAAATCCAATTGCTTGGGAAATTTGCCCCGCAACAGACGGGCAATTTATCTCCTGTTTTAGCTTTTGCGACCTGAAGCCCCTAACCCTGATATTCTGCCGCCTGCAGAGAATGATTCGAACAAAAGGGGCAACGGTCAGTGTTGGCCTGAACTCCGAAGCAAAACCCGGCTCTGACTCGTTACTGCACATTTCCTCCATGTGGGGGAGGACCAGAGACGCATTTGCAATGGCAACATGACACTACACATGCAGAACTGCCAAGAGCCTCACAACTCGCAGTTCATTGGGGTTGAAATCAAAGTAATGTTCACAGTGATATGGTGTCAAGATAAAAAAAAGGAAAAGTGGAAAGTAAAAAATTATAATAGCTTTGAATGTCAGACAGTGACCTGAATTTTAGACCTGCCGGTACTTGAGACGTTTTCGGGAATTAATTTTCAGTGTTGTAGTTCTTATTATCGTACGGACCCAAACATATACACACACACACACGTGCACACACACGCACGCATACACACACATGCATATATATATTAATAATAATATAGGCTGTATAGTTTTTGTAGTCATCCGTTATGAATGTATGTATATCGGTTGTAATTCTACATTTACCGGATGCAGGGGCTGTTT
Organism: Peronia peronii; assembly: GCA_039654565.1. Taxonomy (NCBI): domain Eukaryota; kingdom Metazoa; phylum Mollusca; class Gastropoda; order Systellommatophora; family Onchidiidae; genus Peronia; species Peronia peronii. The sequence continues at coordinate 9,394 of JBCEWB010300301.1, read as the reverse complement.
GCTCCTACTAGTAACACCCAAACTTGTTTGATAATAATGCTCACCCGTAGTTCTGTGTGTATCTTTGACACACAGCGCGAGAAAGGATTTCTTTCTCAATTTTTTGTGTCTTGGATTTAGTCTAACGGATAAAGGCACAGCTGGATCTCTTGATAAGTTTGACATAGCAGTGGTCTAGCTGGTGTCAGGAACAAGAATGCGGCTTTTTTGCTTTGAAAAACGCTTGCTCTATTTCAGACATAGCCAGGAATATGCGGATGTAGATGTAGATGTTGCAGATGGCAGCCCTGAATTTTGCTGTTTGCTCTGCCCCGGGCTGTAACTCGCCAGCACAGATTGTGATATCGCAGGATCCTAAGCCTTGTTTGATGTAATCAGTATCTTATCACCCAGTGTGGACAGCCGAGCTGCAGATCCGCAAATCTTTATTGTTCAGATTCCCTTCTATTTTTAGCTGAGTTTCATGTCTTTCTTTAACTTTTTTTTTTTTCGCTTTTTTTTTCTTTTCTGTTTGTTATGACAGCCCTCTTTATTGCGATCACAACTGAAATATCTCTTAAGTCTGCATAGTATTTATTCATTCCCTACCAGAGTTTCAGTCTATCCTTGCCTTTCGCCAGCAGCATCAACAGCCCGGTGCCTTTGGGAGATCAGATTTATACGTCATATGCAGGTAGGTGAGAGGTGAGAGAGCTGGAACAAAAAAAAATTGCCTATGTGATTACCAACACTGTAGAATAATCAGTGGCTATAACAAACAGCAACAGCTGTGGTTAAAAAAATGCAGTTGTCGCAAGAATTCATATAATAACTGATTTGGACAGTGATGGTGTTGGTGGCCTAATAGTTGGGCTGTTGGACTCGGGATCTAGAATTCCGGCTTCCTTCCCCGACTGGTCCCGACATTTTGTCCTTGGGAAAGACAATTTAAACATATTTCCTTATTGGACCCAACTAGGTAAAATGAGTACCCGACTATAGACAGTGATTGATATTGTGAGGTTGATAAGGTTTAGAGTCCTTTAGGAAGCTAAAAACATCTGTGAATATTACCAATGGGTTCGTCCGGCTAACAGTAGACTGTAGAGCACTTAGAGCTTGTACACTATGTTGACATTGGCGCTATACCAATGCTATTTGTATTTCAACAATGACAACAATGCTATTATTATTTCAAGCATTTTGGAATACTTTAAATCTAGTAATGACAGCTGTGATAGAAATGCACCGAAAACAAAGATGCCATCATTCGATTAGTTTTTGTTGTTGTTGATGTTGTTGTACTTGCAGTTGAAAATATGTCTTTCTTAGAAATAATTTCCTTGTGAAGGGCTAGGTGAAGACATTCATGCTGCAAACTCTCTAGACACCTGAGGATACATAATACAGCTTTAATGGGGGGAGGGGCGGATCCTGAAATATGGATTTTGCTTTTAAAAAAAATGCGATTTTGGGTTTTCGTTTTCTCTTAAAAGGTCGGCCTTTTCTTAGTATAAACATGGTATCAAAAAAGTGGACAGGTCCATTCTAACCTGTTTGAGCCATGGTCATTCAAGGGATGTCGAGGCCTACTTGCTCTCTGGCTGTTACATGCAGTGATAGATCATCACAATTTGATTATATATGGGCAATATCATGAGTTCCAGTGCCAGGAGTGGGCATTGAATGGCCACTCTGAGGCCAAAAAAAAAAAAAATACTGATCACGCAGATTATCAGTATAAGCTTTCGCAGGCGCACTAAAATGAACTTCCACGTCCTATAAATACTAAAAATTTCCTTTCTCTCTGCTGCTTCAGAGCTCAGTTGTGAACTACATGTGTAGTAAAGGTCAAGACATTCTTGGTTTGGACAGAAAAAGACATGGGGATCACTATAGGCCCTCGAGAACCCGGAAGTGGCTCTATATGAGCTCTTATAATGACTAGGGGGCGTTGGGCACAAAATTTGCGAAAAAAAAAAATATGTCCAGAAAGCCAGGAAAAGGCAACAAAAGGCACAGAAGTCATGGAGAGAGGGCTAGTATGTAAAAAAGACCTGTTTTGAGGCTAAAAGCCGAATAAAAAACTCTCTATGTCAATTTTTCCCTTGGAAAAAAAAACACCTTTAAATACGTTTTCCTGTAAACCCATTTTTTTGTCAGTATTTTGCTATCTACTTTTTTATTTCTAAACCGATTCTAACCAAATTTGGTGTACATCATTTTCACAAAAAGACCTAAAAACGCACATGCGCACGTCCCATTCTGTTGGTAAGTTAGAGAAAAATAGGTCTTTAGTATGAAAAACGGTGAAATTTGAAATTTCGCTACATGGCATTTTCAAAAATTTATTGAAAATTTTCTTTTGTATCTAAAGGGCTGAAAATATGTTATTTTTCAGACATTATGACAAACAACATGTTCGCTATGTTTTATCAAGTTCTGTTAAAATTTGGCAGACTAGATAGATTTTGAAGTTAGCAGTTTTAGAAATGACAAAATCCAAGATGGCGGTGTTGCCATGGCAACCATTTGAAAAAAATCAGATTTTTTCCCACTGTTTTCCTCTACTTTGAACATGCTGAATTCAATGGAAACAGTTAGAATAGTCATCTTTAATAATACTTTTTGAAAATCACCTTTAGGACCCCTCCCCCCTTACTCCTTTAAGAGCAGTCAGTATTCTGAAGTTTCCTAATGAACTAATGAACTGTTCAGATGGATTTTCCTCTAAAGCTTTTTTTTTTTTTTTTTAATCAATGATCTGCACATCCTGCAAGCAGTCCTCAAGTAGACCAAAAACAAAAAACAAAAAAAAAACGGCAGTTTTATTTCTGTCCTCAAACTCTCAAAATTATTATTATTATTATTATTATTTTTTTTTTTTTTTGTTGGTCAGTTGCATTCTTTTATCAATATTATTATATATTTAATTTCTACAGACTAAAGCCTTTGACTTTTGACCTGAGGCCATGTATAGAGGAGATAGCTGCCTGCCAGTGGATGTCCATTTACCAGCTGAGAGAAGAGGTCCAGGCATCCTCCATCACACACAGACTGGCTGACTTAGTTCTGCAGGGTCTAGATCGAGGATTTGATGATGTGGACATCACCTGCTCCGAGATGAAGTCCATATATAAAGGTCTGAAGTTCCATTTATTTAACAGACCATTGAAGCATTAGATGTTAAATATGGAAGTCACTGTAAATTGTTACAGATTTGAATATTACAGCATTGAACTGTGATTCTAATATTCCTGAATGAAAATCTGTCTTCCGAATTGTGTCCGCATTCCCTTTTTTTTTGTTTGTCGTTCTGGCATGTTGTTGAAATTAAGCAGCATAAAAATATCAAACCACCATTTTTGAAAACAGTATTATAGGGAAATACATTTATTGGCAAAGCTTTTACTGAAATCATCAACAGCAAATTTTTGTTTACAAAAAGAGTTGAAAGAAATGTAACTATTTTTTTAGCCATAAAAGTCCATGCAAATTTAAACTTAGTTTAATTCATATCAATATCTTACTCTTAGTGAAGTATTGAAATTTCAGTAATTTATCAAGGGAATCAGTGCTATTTTCTCTAGTGAAAAGTCAAGTTTTGTGTTCTCTACTGCAGTTGAGTTCAAAATTTATATGACATGGATAATCTTAGTTAGGCTTTCTTTAGTTAATGTAACTGTATTCAAGACTTGTAGATGTGTACATCACTGGAAAATTGATATCTAGTACCTTGTTGAGAGGGCATGGAACATTGTAACTGTAAAGGCTTTTTGCTTTTATTAGAAACTGTTGGCCCGTGAAGATGAAACTGTAATTAGGTTATAATCAGAAGTATATATATAACTTCATCTCCTGATTTCAGTTCAGGGTTGAGGAATGTTAACTGTTAAATCATGTTAAATCAAATGTGGAATATCTGAAAAATAGCTGTGAAAGTATGGTTTGCATTGCCACTTCTATGAAACGTTTTGCTTTTGGTTAAAATGTGGTCATTTAAACTGAAAAATAAAGTCTTTTCCAATGGACAGAAACCATCTGACAATGTACAATAGATTGAAAACAACAACACAATGTAGCATATCATAAGGTATAATGGCTGAAAAATATTCACAAATTAAATATTTATGTAGGAGTTATAATGTTAAAAATGAAACATTATCCAATATCTTGTAAATAAAGCTTTCTTAGCAATAAACATGGAAAATTCCTGGATGGCCATGCTATTCTGTCTACATCATTAATAGAAGGTGCATTTTTTAAAGATATCATGTGCTAATTTTATCAGCATGAAGCCATCATTTTCCAGCTACACTTGATGTAAAAAGTCATATTTAAGTATGGTGCCTGTATTTGTCTTTCAAGTTAGTTAGGCCTATTTTTCATTGTATCTGTATATGTATTGTTACATGTTTTGTTAATAAATAGCATTGTTCAAATTATTACTGATAAAACCCCAAAGAGCATGAAAAAGGACTGAGTTGATTATAAAGGAGAGGATGTTAAGTGTGTTGAAAAACAGCTCAGGAGTTGTGGTTTGGTCTTATAGTATGAAATTGTTCAGTGTGAATTCATTTCATGTCTTCTTGTTCTAATGGAAAATCAGTGAGGAAAAAGATGAAAAGCTCCATGTGTAATGGTGTTAATGACATGGCGAACAATCATGGACACTGTCAAATCAGAGGGCACAAATAGTTCAAATTAAATTTATTCCTTCCATCCTAACTCCTCCCCTATCCCAGCCCCCTTCTAAAATAATTGTTCAAGACAGATAGAAGAAATAAAACCTCATGATTTCACTTGAACGTCTTTTTTTTTCTTTTGCTCTAACTGTTGTTTTATTTTTATTTTTTAGAAGGAGAAATGGTGGATGGGGCAATTAATAAGTGGAAAATTAGGATCAGTGGGAGTTTATGCAAGGCAGAGAATGAAGCTGTGGGACAGATTTTTTATTGGTTTGCTTCAATGAAATGTGGCACGAAGAACATGGACAAGAGAATGCTTGTGGCAGCTGATCATCTGATGATGGACCTGTCATTATTAGCTTTCTAGTAGAGGGAGATAGCTAAAGTTACTCAACTTTACTGCTGGTTTCCAGAATGAAGCCCAGCATACTATAACGCTTGAGCTTTACCAGCCACGGTTTCTTGACTGCTTTGATACTCAGAAAATGCTAGGACAAAGCATGTCATAGGCACAGCAAGACGCAGTGGTACTAGAAAGATCTGGGATCATGGGTGACGTGCAAGCGAAATATGCATACTAAGAGTGGTGGATATTGACTTAAACAAAAAACATGAACAGTCATGTCAGAGGAAAGGTGCAATTCCATAGATGGATGGTCCCTCAGTGACCATCAATCTGGAAAGCAAGAAAATCCTCTTGTTTCTTCAGAGAAGTTGAGAGGAGATTGAGTCATGGCGATAAATAAATCACTGTAATCTTGGCTTAGAGAAGCAAATGGATATTTGAAACACATTTTGTGGGTTTATTGAAGATGCATGTGAGATGAGCAAATGATTGTTTTTCAAGCCCACCTGAGAGAAACAATGACTGGAAACAAAACAAAAACAAATGATAAATAAAGCATGCATTTAAAACGGCGTCACCAGTCTAGACGGCCACGTGCTTGTGTTAAAGCTTACCTATCTGTATGCATCTGTTACACATCTGTCATCTGGACAATCAGCACCTATTTCATCATCTGCGTCGTCTTGGTTACCGGTACTGTAGCGTCGCCTTAACAAGCTATTGTGCGGTTCTCTGTGTATGTCTCAGCTTGATAAGACATTACTATGCACCCATCCACACATAGCCGATTGCACACAGACATATTAGTACATGTATATACATGCTCGTGTGAATACACACGCACGCACGCGCACACGCATAAAGACACATAGCATATTATGCTTTATTGCCTTTATTAATTAGACTGAACATTCTTATTTACAGTGTTATACACCACAATACGGTAATGCACATTTGAATAGCTGAATATATATATATATAGTCTTTCAGTCCTAAGAATGTAGAATTATCTTGGCTTTAAGTTTGTCCTCAGTTTGGTGAGAAGAAATTTTGGGTAGAAATCTGGAATTTGGAATTTTTGCCCGGACAGAGGCACCTACGCATTCTCTTTATCTGATTTTTAGTTGTCAAGGATTCTTTAACGTGCATAAGGTACATGTGGGACCTCCAAAATATATTTGCCCCGATGCGAAAACGCTAGACGTCGGGTTTCCTCATCCAAGAAGCTAGCGAACTATTGAATCGCTGAAAAAAAAAAAGCAATCGGGTTCTGAATCTTTCCTATTTCCCAGTAGGATTCAAACCCGCAACATTTTCGCTAAGGAGCAGACGCCTAACTCCTCGGCACGGCGACCCGCTGGCCTTTTGCAGGCACACGGTTGGGGAGGGGGGGGGAGGGGTTACCAAGGATTCATGGTCCTCTTATTTGAATAACGAACTTGTTGAATAAAATGCGGTATTATGACTATTGAGGAAAAAGTATTGGGTCGAACTGGAAGGCACCAAGATTTTTTTCTTTAAGCGGTTTAATCCGTGGTGGCAGTGCCTCAAGTACAGGTAGTCATCTTCTGGATAGTCAAGTCTGATGCCTTGTTGTCTGAGATGAGACGATAAAATGAATAGACATTTAAGAGTGTTACTGACGCAAATAACAACACAGTGAACCAAAAAGAAAAAAAAAAAGAGACTCTTAAAACATCAGCAAGGGCAAACAAGCAAATTAAATGAATAAAAAGAAAGAAAAAAAAGTACCACAACAAGAACTACAGGGATATCAACAAAAATAAGTAGCACTAGCAATAACTCAGACTTTGAGCTTGACGAAAAAAAAATAACTCTTAAATTCTGAGGTTAGAAAAAAAAAAATGCTGTAAACTCCTTTACTTGTCTATCGGCTGATGATGGACCTGTCATTATTAGCTTTCTAGTGGACGAGGTAACTAACGTTACTCAAGTGAAAGCCAATGCAACTCCGCCGTTAAAAATGAATTGCTTCATATACTGCATGACATAGGCCATATTACAAAATAGAGCTTATGAGATTTGAATGCTAAGTAAGTGTCTCAATACGTGTAATGAGAACAAGACGGTATTTGTGTTGACCAGCGTTAATGTTAGTGAATGTATAGTTTTGCACATGTGCTCCATAAGCTTGTGCAATTTGAACCACATTAATTGATTCGTATATAATAAAATATATTGACAATAACAGTAATGGTTGTACGAGAAACTGAAAAAAGGTATTTATCTAATTACTGAGAAGAAACCCAGCCTATAGGCATAAGCTTATATAAAATGGCAGGCCATAATATGTTACATACAACAGATATGTCCATTTCTCTATTTGCTGTAAGTTTTATCTCTGTTCTTTCAATGCCTTCAAACAGAAAAATAGAGAATTCAAGGACTTCGTTTTACACTAGTTTTCCAATCTGCGCGCTGTAATAGAATCAAGGAGAGAGAGAGAGAGAGAGAGAGCGTTGTTTTGCCCTTGCATGTGACTCTGTTTTAGTTTGTGCATTCTGTTTATGTCCACAATGAAATAGAGTCTATCAGCTTTTCTTTTTCTTTTAGGAAGGGCACATCGATTTATAGCTCTTATTTTTTTTTCTCTTTCTGGGCTATTGACGTCTAATGGCGTACATAAAGTGGAATGTCACCAATCAGATCAGAACTGGTGGCAATAGCGGCAGAAATCTGATAAACAGCTCCTAGCATATTTCCTAATTTAGTGATGTCATCCCCTATAAACCTGTCTCAGCGCCTATTATGTCTGGGATAGATGGACATCTGTTTATTTCTCGCGTTTACTGCGGCACGAGATGAGAGAAGGAAACTCGATGATAAGATGGTGGTAAAATGGCGACTGCATCTCAGATTAGACGAATTTAGGAGGCAAATGCCAAAAGCAAGGATGATTCACTTGATTTCTGTCTGGACAGTAAGCATTGCGTTTCAGAATTCATCTAGAAGGAAATAACTTGGCAACATGCCGCTCCTTTCTAGAAATACTTGGCCCGGGTCACTACAACAACGCCATGTTGTGTGAGGGCGTTCAGTCCGTCAAACTGAAATGCTGCATGTGAGACCAGACTTAGCTGGGATATTTGCAAGAGAATCGAGAAACTGGATATGGTATATTCCACTAGCAAGCTTTTTTTTCCGTAATATTTTGTTTTGTTTGTTTGTTTTTGTGATTAAGCCTACAAACATGGATAATTTAGGTATCTGGGTAAAATTCGGTTCGATACTTAATAACCGCAGTCATTAAGGATTCATCCTTCTTTTTTTATTCCTCACTCTCTCTCTTCTTTTCTTTTCTTTTTTTCCTCGAGACACCTTAATCAGAAAACTACTGTTTTTGTTGTGTCAAGGTATTTCCGTATGCCGAGCATATTTTGATGAAAGCAGACAGGATAACTATGTTTATAAGTGGGGGAAATTATAATGATATAATAGTTATGTGAACGGCGTGAACGAACAGGAAAGGAGCTATGAGAGAGGGATCTGGGGAGGAGGAGGTGGGGGAGGGGGGGGGG
>JBCEWB010300084.1:0-22342 GCA_039654565.1 Peronia peronii | reverse complement strand
TACCCACAAAATTTCTCAGCAGAAATTGGCAACTTCTAAAAGCCGAGATAATCCTACTTTCTTTGGATTGAAAGGCTTAAGAAAAACAAAGAAACAGGTTCATTTCCAATGAGCTATGAGCACTTTATGATTGCAGTACAACAGAATGAAGGTCAGAGTATTACACCACATCGGACAGCCTCCCGTTCCCCCTCCTCTTCAACCATCCTCCCCCTTCCCCTTTCCTCTGAGACGTGCCAGCTAGCGGTAGATCACAAACTATTCCTTCCTGCAACATTCATTGAAAGACAAAGAGTAGAAGGATACAAAAGCGAAATGAATAAAGAAAGAATAAAATAATAATAATAATAATAACAATAATATAAAGTGAACAATGATTTTAAAAAATAAAACAAATGACAGAAAAAGGTCAAGTAAATGTAAACTGAAAGTTAAAATTTGAAAAACGAACAAACAAACATAACGAAAAAAAAAACAACTAAAAACAAAACAAAACAAACACCAGCCCCTTGACATTTTAAGAGTTAATCAAACAATTTTGGCTAAAATGTAACTCTAGAAGTAACGGAGTGCTGAACTGACAACTGGAGATTATAAAGGCAATCGTTGGAAGTAAAACAACAAGAACAAACAACAAGCCCGACAGCTCTGACAAGGGTTGAAAAGTGCACAAGCAAGCGGTGAACGCCCAAGCGGATGTTGGCGAAGCCCTTTCAGTTTTCTTTTTTTCTTTCTGTCTTTCTCCTTTTCTTTCTTTCTCATTTCCTTCCTTCTTTCTTCTTACTTTCTTTCTATTTCTTTCTTTCCCTCTTTTTTTTTCTACTCTCTTTCCTTCGGTTTCCTGTTTTTCTTTCCTTCCTTCCCCTATTTCTTACTTTTTGTCTCGTCTTTCCGTCCTCTCTTTCGTCGTGTCTTTCTCTTTTTCTTCCTCGTCTCTTTCCTTCTTTCTTTTTTTCTTTCGTTCTTTCTTTCCTTTTTCTTTTTTCTTTCTACCTTTCTTACCTTCTTCTTTTATCATTCTTTCTTTTCTGTCTTCCTTCTTCTTTTCCCGCTCTCATTCTTAAACGTCCCACACAGCCACATATCAACTGGGTTTATTAACACTTCAACTGTTACCATTGCGCGGTTATGGATATATGGATCTGTTATAACAGCTTTGGTCATCTACAGCCTAAAATACATGAGAGAATAAGGTCAATTCGATAGGAGAACACAACATACCTGCCAGGTGTGCAAATTTGTCGAGAGACTTACCTGGTTTTCACCTGGGCTCCGGATGTCTTTTCTTTTCTTCTTTTTTTTTTTTTATTTTCTCTCCATGTTTTCTTTTTTTTCTTTTCAGTCTTCCAGTAACTAGAACATTCCCAAATGCCATCCCTTTCCTAGCTACCTGCACCAACTAACCACATCCACTGTATGCTCATCAACAGAAAATCTCATTTTCTTACCTTGCGCAAAGGTTACGCTGAGAAAATTGACCGAAATCTGGGAATAGTTCTGAGATTTTGAAAGATAATTCACAATTTAATACCATGGACGTCTCAACTAACGTTCTTAGACCCTTGTAAGTATTCCAATGAATTAATTTTGACAGCTTAAAAAAAAAGTGGCCCTTTTTTTACGTTCGACATACGTTTGCAACTACCTGGTGGCTGTTATCTCGTAAAGGGCGCCATGGTTTTTATTTTTATTATTTTTTTCTCTTCGTTTGGGAGTTATAACTTCAGTTAGCTTCTTTCAGTTTGTTTTAAACCTGAAACACATAAAACTAGCATTCACGTATCAGCAAACGCGGAATTATAGAAAATCTAAGCATTTGTGCTCCGGTTTCTGTTTTCTTCCCTTCTGATTTCGCAAGTGTTTAGAATACAGTCTTCTCGAGTATTCATGAAATTAGAAATGTTTAAAAACGAAGTTAAGCTCTACAACTGCATTTTCCAAGCTAAACTCCTGTAACAGGAAATTGGCAAGCCAATATTCCTCCCGAGAAATGACTAAACGCAAAAACAAGTCATCACTTGATGTGCCTATGCTTTTATTTTCATGAAAGGGGGAAACAAGATGAAACTAGCGGTTATGTCATAAAAACGATTTGAAAGCGCGTTTGTTTATCTTGTGAAAGAGAGGTTTTGATCTTTCTTATTCTGTCAATTTTTTTGGTGCTTAACATATTCGACCTTCTCAGTAAGGGAAAGAGAACACCTACACTCTCTCCATCGGTCTACCTATCCATCCATTATTACCATCTATTCATCCATCCATCCGTCCATCCACCCATCCATCCATCCATCCATCCATCTATTTATCCATCCATGCATCCATCGATCTGTTCATCCATTCATCCATCCATCCATCCATCGATCCATCCATCCATCTATCCATCCATCCTTCCATTCACTCATCCATCCATTCATCCGGGCCATATATTCCACCCAATTTGCCCATCCCTCTGGCATTTTACCCAATTACTAACGTCCTGGCACTCACCCATTCATTTCTTCACTCACTCATTTACTCACTCACCCACTCATTCACTCACTCACTTACTCACTCACCCACTCACTCACTCACTCACTCACTCACTCTTTCACTCACTCACTCACTCACTCACTCACTCACTCACTCATTCATTCACTTACTCACTCACTCATTCACTCACTCACTCACTCATTCATTCACTCATTCACTCACTTATTTACTCTCACTCCCTCACTCACTCAATCAATCAATCACACTCACTCACCCACTCATTCACTCACTCACTCCTGTTTCTACCCAACAATCTACATTCTGTCAATCCGCACCAGCCAATCTGTGATGTTCCTACCAAAATACCTCCCTCCCCCTACTTTCCGTCTCTCCCTCTCCTCCTGAACAAGTTCCAGATTTCTGTCTGGGCACAGCGGGCAGTTATCCACTCGCCATCTGGTATTATGTGCTTATGGCTTCTATCAACCTTTCCCCCCTTTCCACCACGGTTCCTCTCCCCCACCGCACCCTTCTCTTCTCTCTGGCCGACCGAACTGAAGTCTTTGAGCGTATGTATATGCCGACATTAGTTGCCTTTAGCCGGTAATGTCCCCATTTCGAAAGAGTTCATTAACGTAATTTGTACCGTTATACAAGATAACAGCATAGTTTATTGTTTACATGTTTCATGAGTTAGAGTTAAATGGTATTTTTAAAAAATATATTCAGAACTTGTAGGCGAAATGATATTTGCAATAGTGAGATGAACTTTTGGTGTTTTTTTAAAAATACATCTCGAGAGTTAAAATCTTATTGCAGAGTAAATACTCAAGGAGTTGAGTATTCATTGGCTTAAGCTTATGATTCTTACCAAGCGATGAGGCATATGTTTTCAAGCAGTGACATTGAAACGTTTTTAGACCTCGACACAATTCAATTTACCCGTTCTGCTCGTAAGCTGTGCTGTGTGTTTGAATTCCCCCCCCCCCCTTTTTTTTTAAAATGTGAATCTATTGGAATCAGCAGAAACTTATGTGAAGTTCACCAGGTTATCAGTTGTAATTATTTGTACACGGAGAATATGCAATGTTTTTTTTTTATTTTTGTTTTTTTCAAATTTTTAGCTTCTCTTCGGTATCTGATATTAATCCGTTATCAACACAGTTTGATGAACAAAAACAGGTGAATATAAGCTAGTGTCTCTCTTGGTGATTGGAACATCAGATTTGTTTACGAGCACACAGATCTAATATTTCAGTTTTCAGTTGTATTTTTTCCCTATGTACGCACAGATCAGACTTAAATTAACATTTGTTGCATCAATGTCTCTTCTTAACACACACTCAAAGATTGTGAGGTGTTAGGTATATTTCAGATGCATTCCTTCAGCTGTCCTTGAGACAATGCTGTTTTAAAATATTCCGTTCTCTTTATTTTCTTTTATCCCTGATTATTGTTCGAAACCAAACTTTAATTTTTTCATTACCAGCTCCCTCATTCTCACAAACACTTGTGATACACACCTGGGTTGTGTTCTGAAAAGGCAGGAAAGTACAAATCTCTGAAACATAAGCTTTGGAGATGGCAAGTCGATCACTGCAGTCTGATGATGCAAATTACACCTGTATAGGTAGAAACACATGCATTCGCCTGCATCCATAAACACACAGCGTTTTCAAGCTGTGACAGTATCTGATCAGTGCAGTGTTGCTTAACTCTTTTATCCCGGCTCTCTGAGACAGAAATTAGAAATTTCGATATAACCATAGATCGTATGATATAACAAAAAATCATTCACATAGAGTCGTGGAAGTAACTATTGGATCTCTGTATGTCCAGAAAAGGCTAAGAAATCTGAGAATAATAGCCCAGACTTTTGTTTTACGTTGCTAAGAAACAACATGACGTTTGACGTGGACAATTACAATTCAGTGGCATTTTTTTTTAATTGTTGACAAAGGGCATCATATTGTTATAAACTCACAACACCATGATGGTAAATGTTCAAACACAATGATAATGGTACAGGGATTTTGACAATGGTGGGGAGGGCGAAGAGAGGACAACTGTATGATGAACATATAGAAATAATGATGAGTGAAGAATTGGTCATTTATGAAGGAGGAAAAATATGAAAGAGGGTGAGAGACAGAAGAGTGAGACAAAGAAGCAGAGAAAGAGATAAGGGAAAGGACAGGACGAGACCAACAGAGAACGAGAGAGAGAGAGAGCAGAAAAAACAGAGAAACAGAGAGTAAAAGAGAACTAGGGAGAAAGAGGAAGAACGAGAAAGGGAGAGAAAAAGACAAAGACAGAGAAAGAGAGAAAGAAAGGGAAAGGGAGAGAATATCTGGATTTTTTTTTTAAACCGGTGCTGTATTTCCTGATTCACAAACTCCGACATCCCACACCGACACGGGAGTGTGAGACACTGAGTGGGTTAGATAAACAGACAGAGAACTTGGCTCGTTCATGTTCATCAGCATCAGTTAGCCGATGTGGCTCCAGTCTGACCGGCCGTGGTAGGGCACCCTATTGAGAGGTCGTTTGAAGGGAGGAAACATTTGAGTGCTTCGTAATTTCCGGATAGGACGGGAGATGAGTCATTTTTTATTTTACTCTCGTGCACGACTGTCCTCTCTGAACTCGAGATCTCTGGTACCTCACAGCTCACGGTCCAAAGGTCCCAGGATACAACCCAGGGCCGCTTGTTTCATCAACACCCTCCACCTCTGTCAGTGTTTGATCTGGGTTTGGGTTGTGACAAAACAGGCTCTCGTCCATTCTTTGATTTTGTTCACTTATTTCTTTTTTTTTTTTATATGTTGTCCTCTTCTCGTTCTATGGAACACTGTCTTGTGTAAGCCATTAGATAGTAAGATTGCCTTGTGTAAAATGTGAGCACTAGCGAGATCGTGTTTGTGTGTGAGTATGAGACAGCAATCTGCTCATATGCTTTGCTGTCAGACAGATTGAATGTATTGAAATTTGACTCTAGTCATAACATTTTAAGAAACATTATCATCATCATTACTATCATCATGTTATAAAAAATACTGTTTTAACAATGTTTTAACCGGTAACTGACTAAACGGTAAATAAAACACCAATCCGTAGAACTGCACTTTGACTTAAATGTAAATATTTCATGGTTAGTAGCACTTCTCAATTTTTTCTTTTAACCAGAATATAGTCTATATTATGAAATATTGTATATAGTCTATATTATGAAATATTGTATTTATGAAGTATTTTATGTTGTTCTCTTAAATGTTCACCGACATACAGTCATAGAACTTACACAGATACACAGACACAAAGACACACATATGCACTCACTCTCGTCTCACTCTTTCATAAACTGAAGTGAGCACATGTGTGCACACAGACACACACACACACACACACACACACACACACACACACACACACACACACACACATAATTAACCCCACGTTTCTCTATCGTTACTGTGCCACGTATCTCACAGGTATGCCAGTTAGACACTGCTCATCAAGTAAGGCGGTTTCCACTGAAGTTTACCGACGGTAAATGTTCAAACGTGATGACAGCAACATCTTTGCTCTTACACTTACTCTAGACAACGAAAACAAAATCCACGCTATTCTTTTTTTTTCCTTTTTTTTTCCAGTCTCAGACCATCCCCAATTGCTTACAGGTTAAAACTACTTGTTTTGAGTTATGCAGTTTTCCTAGATAGATCTAACGTTTTTAACGTAATCTAAATTATCCAACATAGTTCATCGTACATTACAAATCCAAAATATGAGAATATGTGCTATCATTCAAGCAACGTGCGGTGCAGGGATTCCCAAGGGGTCGTGAAGCCTTGGCAGGAAGATCTCGAACCTCTGGTAGAAAATAATGTTTGGGGTAAAATTATCTTCAACTCGTCAATCACATTTTTGATACTCTTATATGTGTGTGTATGTGTGGTGTATGTCAGTGTTTTGTCATTCTCCATCCAGAAAGTAAAATGTAAATTATGTTTGCTGATAGTATGGGGTTGTGAGTGCAAAAAGGTTGGGAACCTCTGTTCTAGCGGCTTAGTTAGTGTTTCTGTAGACAAAGTACCACATTACTCACTTTTGATCGGACAAAGACAGTGATGATGATCATCTGCTCTTAGAGCTTTTTACAAGTTGTTTGATGAAAAGTTTTGTAGATAAGCTTCAAATATCGTTGCCTTTACTCAGTTGTTAGCAGTTGTATGTTCAGTCAGTGCAAAATGGCTAACACTGCTTAAGAGTGAGCTTATATTCCGCGGGTGGTTTAAAATAATATTGAGCTGTGCTAAGAAATGCAACAATTTTTTAGAAAGGGGTCAACAACTGATCGCAGTCCGCTGAGATTTTTCATTTTAGCTTAATAATTTTTGTTGTGTCAATCAGACCTGAGAGCTCTAACAATTCCCGAGGTCAGAGCAAATTACAAAATCAGTAATGTAATTTGTTATTGATCGATTATGTTCTATATACGTCTTTCAACCACCTGGATGAGTTATTTCGATTAATGATCAATGGCCATCTTCAGTTGTGTGCACGAACACAGGTCACTAGCTGATTACGTTACTCTCACTATTTGTCTTCAGTTAACGCCAATGTCGTTTATGTGATGGTTCACTTGCAATGTGACTGGCAGTAGCCTCAGAAATATCACTGTCCAGGTCCTTGAACGATGATGTTGTTCGAAGCTTGGTTGACAGTTATCTCAGGAATATCTTTGTCCAAGGCTTGTATGATGTTGTTATCTCAAATTTCCCTGGACAGCTGTATTATGAATATCCCATCCCAGGCCTTGTGTGATGGAACAACTTGCATTATAGCTGAATGCTCTTTTGCTGGGTTTCTTTCTTCCTTATATCTACGACATGTTCCTTGCATTATATAATCAGTCATAGCTGTCTGTCATGTGTTCTTAGGATGGTATTTGTATGATAATGTTGCTTGAGTTATCATTGACAGCTTGTGTTTTTCTTAATATCCAGGTTGTTATGTAATGATGACCATACAATGTGTATGACCGTTGTCTATCGTGTTTCTCCTCTCTCTAGCTCTGGCCATGGCTGCAATGAACGATACTTATGTCCCAAAGTGGATCTCTTTTACTGGTGGTGGAGCCCTGGACAGAATTCATGCCTTGAACATTGAAGAGTTGGTATCTTTACATTCCTCTTCTCTTTCTCTGTCTCTCTGTCTCCCTATCTTTCTTTGCTTATCTGTCTGTCTCTGCTTTCTCTCTCTTGCCAAATTCTGATAGTTAAGAGCCCTCTTTCATTATGTCTTTATTCAGTGCAACACATTACATTATGTTTAGAAAAGTTTCTTTTTCCATAGGTGTTTAGAGCAGTTACAGCAAAACTAAATGTCTCGTATCAACGTAGTTTAAAATGGAAAATTTATAGCCATTATTATTTGAAGGGATATTTATGGTGAAACCTCTTTAATTCTGGCAAGATATCCATACATTATATAATTTTTAAAAGGAAGACAGGAGTAGATATGTTTTCCCTGCTCCTTTTTGATGGCACAGCGGTGTCGATTAGTAATTTTTGCTAAAGAGCTCACATGATCTTGCCAAATAACTATCTGCTTTTTGCTCCGTTGCAAACTCATTTCAATGTTTTAGTGTCTGTAATAGGTTTACATTGATGTTATTGATGGTAGTTTCCTAAGCTGTATCCCCAACCCGAATGGCTCGCCGAGTGGAGCAATACCTAAACGCCCGCGCCGGGGGGAAAGAGAGGAGGGGGGGGGGGGGGAAGTGCCATCGCTATGATGTATTTTTTCATCATTATAATTTAGATCTACCCAAACAAATTCGCGTATTGCAAAAGGGCTTTTTCTACGGTGGTATTGTGTATGTTAAACCTTACAGCAATAGGTATTGCTAATGTTGGCCCAAACCCATTTTTGCCTACATCCTGTGCAAATGCTTATAATAGTTTCAATCAAAACTGGGAATCAAAAAGAATGCCATACTTATGTGAATGATCTCTAGCTGTAAAGCCATTTTCGGTTCTCACAAGATATTGAGGATTATTCTCACATTCAGAATAATAAACCTTAAATTTCTTAGCAATTGGCGCCGTTAACGTAAACCAGAACTTTTATGCCTAATATTTTGTCTGGAACGCACAATGTCTTTCAGAGGAGTATGGCAGAATAAAACAATGTTGAACATCCGCGACCTTATAGTGAGACTATCAGACCAACTGAATACATGTAATTGTCCTCAATAAAGAGTGAACATGGTAGTCATTTCTATATGCAATTACATTAAGCTGTATAATACCTGTGACATAAGATTGTAAAGAGTTAAGTCCAATACTACTGTCAGTAGCACTTCTAATTAGAGTCTGTGTGTGTGTCTCCCCAACAGCGCCAGGAAAGCGGACTATCTGTTAGAGGTAGCCCAAGACATCAGTGACTATTATATCTGGCCCATCTTCGTCATCGGTCTGCCGGCCAATCTGTTAGCACTGGTCACTATACTGACCCTTCCTCGGCTGGACCCTGAGTCCTTCCTGGTGGCTCTGCTCTCTGTTCTAGATGCCTTGGCACTGATCGCCAAACTGACAGGCCACCAGGTGATACGTAACCAGGCCTACCTGGGCTCCATCGGCTGTAAGTTTCAGTTCCTGGTCTTTTTCGTCACCACAATGGCTAACTGGGTCCTCTTACTTATCTGCGCCGACAGATTCGTTAGTATTTGCTTTCCTTTGAAGAAAGCCCTCATCTTCACGAATAAGAAATGCTACATCATAGTCTCCATACTTGCCATAATCTTCTTGGTGATTTTTGGAACAATCTCCGGAGTCATGCGTAGTTCAGACTTCTCTGGTCTCCGCTGTAGTACCTACAACCAATATATTTGGTTTTGGGTGCATGTTTGGTACTGGATCAACGCCAGCCTCATCCTCTTCATCCCCGTGATTGGCATAATTCCTATGACAGCTTGGACGGTTTGGACACTTCGCTCCCAGAGCCGCATCAGGTCAAACACCTCAACGAAGGAGACGTCCAGCGAAGCCGAAACAGCCATGGTCAGCCATCAACATCCGACCGAGTTGGAGAAAGAGGAAGGGGCATTCACTCTTATCATAATCCTCGCTGCAGTTTTTTTCGTGGTTCTTGCCCTTCCCGCGTGTGTTTACTACCTAATGTATCACACCATCGATGACCACCCGCTGACTAAGGCAAGATGGGCCATCTTCCAGCAGATTCAGTTTGTTCTCTTTGATTCTTCTCATGCCATCAATTTTTTCCTGTACTTTCTCTCCTGTAAGTATTTCAGAGACCAGTTCCTCCGCCTGCTGGCCTGCAAAGTTTGCAAGAAAAGGAGTTTCAGCCCTCAGCAAATTACAACAGCCACAGACAGTGAGCCTTAAAAAAAAAAAAAAAAAACACACAAAAAAGTTTACAAAATGGATTGAGTCTGGGTTTATAAGGGGGCACAATCCTATTATTTATAGCATCCCATCGGAGATGGAAGAGTCGTATCCCCTATGGTTTAATCTGTTGACAGCCACATGAAATCATGGGGAGAAGCACAAATGCGTCCACTTTTTGCACATGGGAGAAAGCCGCAATTTTGTTTTGAAAGACTTCTGTGTTTGTTTTGTCTGTAGAAGCCTTTGATTCAAACCAGTGATCCGTTTCTTCTGATCTTATTGAAATAGGACATTTAAGGCTCAGGACTAAACCTAAGGATCGTAAACTTAAACATGTTAAAAGCTGGGCATCTGTTGGTTTGTCACCTTCGTCTTCACCTACATATGAAGACTCTAGTGGAAAAAACAGATAAGTCACATTTTTGTGAAAAATGAGTTATTGCCCCGATGTTATGGAGCTCACCGCTAAGATTTGTTAACTAGAACAATAATTCGGAAAAACCTGGTAAGTTCCGTTAAAAAGAGAGTTCTTAAAAGGGTATACAGTGAAAAGCTATAGTTTTCTAAACTTTAATTTCTGTTTTTCTCCCTTTGTAGAAAATGTGACTTATCTGGTTTTTCCACTGGAGTCTTCATATACATATAGCTGTTTTGACTGTTTAGTGCCAGGTCTCTCATCCGTCTGTCCCCTCTCATCCTGACATCACTGACCCAGTTTCTATTATACTGGGTACTGGATAACAAATTGGTTAATCTGCAACTTATTGAAAACCTATGGAAAAAAAAAGGAAAAAGGCAAAAATATCAAGAAGTGGAGAAACGTGCAGGAATGAAGGCAGAACCAATTTCTATAGAGCTGTCCATTTTGCTTCTGTGCATTAGATTTTGTCTTAAGATCCCACATGGGGTACATCGATGAACGAAATTGTAGGCTGGACTTTATCGTTCGCCATATATTCATACACTCTACCTTGCTGTTGAGCAGAACGTATGGTGGTTAAATTTGATTATTTAGACTTCCAAAGTTCCATCATATAGATGAATGGTATTTGACAATTTATCTTGCGATTTTTAGTAGTGTTTTGGAGGGAATAAAATTGCTGTGGAGAACTTTCTCAAAATGACCAAGTGGATGGTCATTGCAGTGGAAGGACTAAATGTGACTTATAATTGTGGTGTAAAGTTGTGGAGAAAATCTACGATGGTGAATGGTTACTGTCGGGTATAAGGAATTCTTTGCATGTGTTTTCTCAACAGCAGTGTTGAGCCTCCTACGCCATTTAGTTAATGCTATGAAATTTAGGAATATCTTTATTAAATCGAAATTACTCTTAAATCTCCGGCAGATATCCGAGTAATCATGATGTGCCTTCAATTAAAAATTGGGCATTTAAACCGTGTGATTTGTTCCCCCAGAGCCCCACACCAGATCTAGGCATTACTGGCGGCACAATACTCTTGAATATCCAATACACTCGTCAAATTACTCACGTTACTGGAGAACCAGCTTCAGTGAACACAGAAGAACGAACACCCGCCTTGACCCCTAGATGAACACTAACACCGAGTCTCAGCTGAGCAGTGCATGGCATCTGAATAACAGTGTTCGGTGTTCACGGTAAGATCCTCGAAGAGGAGTAGTGGTTTAGTACCTGAGTCTTGGTGTCCAGCAGAAGTGTTCACAAAAGTTGAATAGTTACTGAAGTGGTCTCCAGGCCTCCCCCAACACCAATGTCAGCAGAGGTAGAGATTTCGGAAGAAAGCTGAGTATTTATCTCGTACATAGAGTGATCATGACAAATATTACACTGAATTCAATCCCCTCATTTCAACTCTAATTTATTGATGAGGACATTGAATGAACTTTTACGATTAATAGGAATCTTTTTGTTTGTTTATTTGTTTGTATGATTCTTATTTTGTAAACCATTGGGAATTCTTTGATTTCATTTCTACAGGAGCTATGATTTAATGGGGTATTATTATTACTATATTATTACACTGATATTACTATTCTGTTGTCACTGCTAATTTTCATTTTTTATTTATTTCTTGTTTTGTTTTGTTTTGAAATAGTGATGCTGTCATCCATACTCCTTTTATGACAGAAGTATTACTGTCTTCTTTGTATTACTTTTAGCAAGTTTTCTTTTCCCTACTAACATCACCACCAATATCCAGCTGTTATCAATTACATTATATAATGTGGCAATCATTGCAAGTTCACGCCAGTGTTATAATAACAGCCATTTTCATCAATACTACTACTACTTTTATGCTACCAACTAGTACTACTAGTATTATTACTACTAAGATTTTTTTTTTCTTATAACCGGGATACTCATTTCAAACTTAGTTATATCAAGAAATATGTGTTATTTCTTTTTTCCAATAACAAAACTTGAGGTCATGCTAAGATTCGACCTTATCAACTTCTGAATCCGATATTATTTGCATTGTTGGCTACTCAGCTGTTGCCGAAGCTTGCCAGATATATAATTTTGATATCAGATGTCCAAATAGTAAAGTAAAAAAAAAAAATTGCGTCCATAACACCAATATTGAGACAGTACAGAAGGGCATGTGTGTTCCCCATTATTGTATCTTGTACCATTAACTGGTTCAAAATTTGTTTATAGTTTTATTATGATTGTGAACTAAATTTTAACATAGATATTACGTATAAACTTTGTTGTGATGATTGCTTACTAACATGAAACTATTTTGTTGTACATATCTCGCAAATTTACAAATATAAAGAGTTGTAATATGATAACATTATTATATGCTATAGTTATGCTTACCACTGTTATAGTAATAATAAATTATCTATACATATTCACAGCTGGTGAGATGGAGTCTGTTCTCTTTGGTTTGGTTTCATGCTAGTGTTTCATTTCTATTAAGCTAGCCTTCTGACTTCCTTTTCTCCTTTCTTTCCTTCTTTTATTCTTTCTTCCTTGTTGCTTTCTTTCTATCTTTCTTTCTGCCTTTTATCATTGTTTCTCTCCTTCCTTCCTCTTTCTCTGTCTTTCTTTCTTTTTTCTTCAGTTTATGTTTCCTTGTCTCTTTCTCTTTTCTCTTTTTTATTCTTTCTCTATCTTTCTCTATCTATTTCTCTCTCTCTCTCTCTTTTTGTATTGTAAAGTTTTTGTACAAAGTGTATAATTTAAACTATATAGGCTTATAAATGTCTGAGGAAAGACAAAATGAAATCCTTCTCATTCTACATTGAAGGCCCCCGATTAGAAATTCTGACATCTGTTATCTTGATAAGCCAGAGCATAGTGTCTGATTTCCCTATGGTATGGGACGCAACTCCAGCCAGGATACTTCGAGGATTCTAGTGATTTTGGTCCATTACTTCCCTTAGTTCATAAAGCTGTGCATCATGGCTACAACATGGAAATTTAATGTTTATCTTGTTTCAGCCGTTTCCACACCAGTGAGTTGCCCAAAGTGGTGAACAACTTCGTCGGAGATTTTCTGATATGGCATAAACCACTGTATCAAATCTAATTATGCCAGCCCCATAAATTACAAATTGTTGCTATTAAAAATTTTGTTTTGTGTGGTTATATTGTTATAGAATTATATGAAGAATTATGTCCATAGCATTTCAATCCTAAGAAAGTTAGATTATCTTGGCAATAAGTGCAGTACCCAAACTGAGGAGCGAAAATTTTTTAGCAGAAATTTGGAAATTGGAAATTTCATCAGGACAGCGACCTCTCCGCCTGCTCCTCATCCGATATTTAACTGCCGAGGATTCTTTAACGTGCATAAGATACAAATGGCACTTCCGAAATATATTCTCCCTCATCCGAGAAGACTAGACGTCGGGCTTCCCTACTGAAGAAACCAGGGGATCGTTGAGTTGCTGAATAAAAGCAAGCAGCTTCCAAATCTTTCCTATCCCTCGGGAGGTCTCGAACACGCGACACTTTCATTTTCACACTGTCATCGAAAGGCAAGCGCCTAGTCTCTTAACCGCGGCGCATTCCTGACACTAATGTTTATCTGATATGTCTAATTGTGGTTTTATATATATAGAGAGATATAGATCTAGAGTTTCACACCAACAAAATACAGCAGATCTAGATCTTCTAGACCGTGACTTGTCCGTCAGACAATGAGCCTTTTTTTTCAGCCAACTAGGTTGCTTCCCTTTGCCAAGTACAAAAGGTGTAGGATATGCATTGCAAAGAAGAAAAAAATCTCTTTTTCTCGTGTTATTTGAAATACATGACGCGAAAAATTATGAAAAAAAAAACTATCACCATAAGAAAAAAACATTTTCATCCTATGGTGAATTTTTCAGAAGTTTCTGTTGATCGTGCTTCACATAACAAGAGAAAAAGTGATTTTTTCCTTCTTCCCAATGCTTGTGCTATACCTCTTGTACTGGGCAAAGAGAGGTAATTTGGTAGACGGTCAAAATAGCTCATTTCACACACTAGCAGTATGTGCTGAGATAAACAACAGACAATCGGGTATTTAGTTCAATTCAGTTCAGTTGTTTCTTGTGTCTGCTTACCCACCAACCTGAACTCCAAGCCGTTACGATAGTCTTGATATCACTGTCATCTCTCAGAACTAGTGCACATACTTTTAAGAGTTGTGTTTGTTGGTATTTTGCTCAGTGCGAATTTGTCACTGGTAACAGACGCCTCACAGTCTGGCCTGATCATATTTTATACTCTCACAAAAGTAATAAAAACTCATTCCCACATAAATGTTCTGTTTCTGGACTTTTATTTTGAAGCGTATTATTGCCTACACAGAACCTCAGGAAACTATACAAGCCTATGATATAATATTGGAATTGAGTAAACTGTGCACGAATTTAGGAACCAATTGTTTTTTCAATAACAAACCTGACACATATAATGCCTTAAATAGGAAATTACATTTGGAAAACATGAAGAAATAAACAATGACAACAGAGACTTATCCAATAATATTTGAAGTGTCCGCGTAAAGAACAAGAATGATCATACCAATTTCTAAGTTTGAAAACTCACAATTTCAAGTAAGAATTTTAGAATTAAAATACTCCTATATCGTGGCCGTTTTCATTTTCTTTAAAAAAAAAAAAAAAGATATTGTCTTACGAAGAGAGAGGTGCAGTTGGTCACAGAATAGAGAAGTCACTTACGTTCTGTAATACGTGACAGTTATCTCAGAGAAGTCACTGCAAGTTGTGACTATGCCCGTTCTTTCCATGGATTGACCATTTCATTGCCACTGATTGCCATTCTTAAAAGGGTTGAAAACAGAAAATAGGGGTATAAAGAAGATCCGACGGGGTCATGCCAGAGCTTTACCTTGAGGATCAGTGGAAGTAAAAGGGAAGTGAAAAAAGATCAGCAGAAGAAAATACGGATTTACATCATCAAGGATCAATGAATGCCCTAACACTTTGATTACTTGCTCATAAACACAGGATGACCCCCAAAGCGTACTTAAACTTTTTAAATGACAATAAAAACATTGTTTTATTGACTTGGAAAAGATAATTAATGTCTAAGTTTATAAACTTAATGTTCAAATTAACCGGAAGCACTGCGTTCTAATCACAGCTGATGACGTGGACCAATGGAATCAACAGCATTCAAATAACTGCCAGATGGTATCTTTTAATTTCAAAAACTGAAAAATTCAGTTAGTTATGACGAATCACAAATTTTAATTAGGTCTCTTAGTTATAAAACAACTATATGGAACAACGAATTCCTGCACCAATATCAGTTAACTTTTTTTATTACAGGACACCCTTTATTGGCTTTACAGGGGAGTTTTGATATACCACGTACTATAACATAATATACAAAAATGATGCAGTTTACTTAATATGTGATACTTCGATTTACAAAAGACAAATTTGTTCTGGATGACACTGAGAGAACAGGCCTCCAACTCTCTTTCTCTCCCTCCGTCTATCTGTCCATCTGTCTGTCTGTCCAGTGTTTGTCCGTTTTTCTCTCTAACTCACTCTGTCGTTCTGTCTGTCTCTTTCGCTCGTTTTTCTAGCTGTCTCTCTCCTTTTGTTTATCTGTCTGTCTGTCTTCCTTTAAGTCTCTGTCTGTCTCTCTTTCTCTTTCTTTCTTTCTCTCTGTAAGACAATACACAATGAAAGTAACAGCCATCATAAAAGCAGCAATTATTGTAAAGCTATAATGTCAACATTCATAAAAGTTTCAGCCATACTGGTGTAGATAAGGGGGATTACAAAACGGACAAATGGAACAATACATATGTGAAGCGGCACGATGAAATCAGACGCTCTTCAAATTGTGAGCATATGGCGTTATTGGGGTCACTGTGAAGACTATTCATTTCTCTTTCTGTGTGTGAAAAAACATCTGTTCTACCTTGGGTAGAAGTTGAGATTTTGGCAATTGAAGATGATGAGGGTGACCTGCTGGTGCAGCTGAATGTAGTGAGAAAATGGCCGATCATTTTTGTAAATCCTTATTAGGCCATTCGACTAAATTACAATTTTTGGCTTTTACTCAGTCTATTTCAGCAAATTTAACTCGGAAGTACATTTTTACATTGATATAGAAGAATTCTGTGAAAACTCATATACTGTTGAAAATACGTGATTCCTCTGGTCGCCCGAGTTTGAAGAGCACCTGATTTCATGTCTCGTGTCTCATATGTCTTTTAAATGCTCTCAAATAATGAGAGGCCAGACTCACCCGCCTGTATTATTGACAACTCATGTGATCAATGTAAGCAACATAATCTGTCAAAACCTTGTCATAAATCGAATTTGTTTGTGAAAACAAACAATCACAAAACAAAACAAAACAAAACAAAAAACCTTTCACGTACATTGTGTATCTTTTAAGGAGCAAAACATGATTATCACAAAAAAGAAAGTAAAACGATATATATCGACTTTCACGGATTGAAAAACATCATTATCAAAGAGCTTTAACATGCTACCCTTAAGGGGGGGGGGGGGGCACGGGGTCTTGGAGGTGATTTATTATTATTATTATTATTATTAAAGATAGGCTATTTTAACCGTTTCCATCGAATTCGGCATGTCTAAAATTTTAACAAAATTTGATGAAACCTGGGGAACTTTCGTTTGACATAATATCTAAAAAGTTACGTATTTCCAGCCCTTTGTATGCAAAAGAAAATGTTCTAGAAATTTTGAAAATCCCTTGGAGCGAAATTTCAAATTTCGCCATTTTCTCATACTAAAAACCTATTTCTTTTTAAAACTTACCAACAGAAGTGGACACGCATACGTACGTCTTTTGGTCTTGTTGTAAAAATGATGTGTGCCAATGTTGGTTAGAATCGGGTTAGAAATAAAAAAGTAGATAGCAAACTACTGACAAACAACAAAACAAAACAAAATAAAACAAAACACAACAAAACAAAAAACAAACGAGTTTTGAAAAAAACGCGTTTAAAGTTTTTTTGTTTTTTTTTTTACGGAAAAATTGACATGGAGAGTTCTGTATTAGGCTTTTAGCCTCAGAACAGCCCTTTTTTACATACTAGTCCTCTCTTCATGACTTCTGTGTCTTTTATTGCCTTTTCTTGGCTTTCTGGGCATATTTTTTCTCGAATTTTGTTCCCTACCCCCCTCATTATAAGGGCTCCCATAGAGTCACTTCTGGATTCTTGAGGGCCTGTATGTTTTTCTGTCCAAACCAAGAGTTTCTTGACCTTTATTGTGGCATAAGTCCACAACTACCGCTCTGAAATAGCAAAGACAAAGGAAAGTTTTAGTTTTTATAGGACGTACAAGTTCATTTTAGAGCGTCTGCCACTGATAATCTGCCTGATCAGCAGTTTTTTCGCCACTGCGTGGTTATCCAATATCCACCCTTGGCACTGGGGCTCAAGATATTGCTAGAACAGGTCACATTAAAGTATTTTACGCACTCTTTGCCTACATATACTAAAAAAGTGATGATCCATCACCGCATGTAGCAGCCAGAGGGAGCCAAATCCTGGTTGACGGTAGGCCGGGACATCCGTTGAATGACCATGGGTCAAAGACATTAGAATGGACATATCTTTTGATACCATTTTTATGTGCAGAAATGGCAGGACGTTTAAGAGAAAACAGAAACCTAAAATCGCATTTTTTAGGCAAAATCCAGATTTCAGGACTCGTCCCTCCCCCCTTAATAGAAACAACCTACACAATATACACATAATTATCTAAGACACCCACACAGAAAAATAATAATAACAAAAGATTAACCTACAATCGTTTTCTTTCGGTTAAAAAAGACGAAAAAAAGAAAAACAAACAAAATAAAGCAAAACAAAAGCAAGACACACACACACACACACACACATACATACATACACGCAAACAACGATTACCTGAAAAAAAACCTTGACATAAATCTATTTTCTCTGTGGATGGAAAAAGACGATTATCATT
The DNA here is from genome assembly GCA_039654565.1 of Peronia peronii. Classification (NCBI taxonomy): domain Eukaryota; kingdom Metazoa; phylum Mollusca; class Gastropoda; order Systellommatophora; family Onchidiidae; genus Peronia; species Peronia peronii. Next base: position 4,033 of record JBCEWB010300084.1, on the reverse strand, counting down.
GCTATTATATCAACAAAAATTAATATTGCTTCACAAACACCGCCAGATTAACCTATTTCAAAATGGCGTATGTCTTACCAGTCTAAGCTCTCTGGTGACATGAACGTAAATGTGTTTTTGTCAGGAAATGTCAAGCGAATTGAATGGTAATAGTTAATGAGGAAGGCAAAACTGAATGAAATTCTGTGAAAATCAATGCTGTTCAGTTGTTTTCTAAACAGTTCATAATTTAAAATCAAAGAATAGATCTATTTCGCTTGAACACAATCAGTTTGCAATTAAAAAAGATAAATCTACCGTTTATACAAAAATGAGAATGCTCAAGATCTGACGCATTGTTCCAGAGCCCTTTATAATTTAGTTATTTCACACATGAAAAAATATCATTGAAAATTCTATATCTCAGAATGACAAGCTGATGAATATACAGATTGCTTCCACGATTGAAAACTAGGAAAATACCACATTTTTGCATGGAAAACAAGTTCAGAGAGCAGACTTTGAAGTGAGACCAATATTTGCTCAGCACAAAATCAATTATACCATATCAGGACTGAGGAATTTACATGTCTTGAGACACTTATATTATTTTCTTGAAATGATGATCCTGATTAAAGGGGATTAAGGGCTAATGAGATTGAAACCTAAGAAATTGTCTTTTTTTTTTTCAGAAACCAAGTTCAGTTTAGAAATTTTATGATAAACAGCGTCTACTCATGATCGATGATTTCATCAGAGAGTTACGGAAACTAGAGTTTACACTAGAGTAACATTTATCTTTAACCTGACCTAGAGAGTTCAGTTGAGCTGCTCTGGATCTCTCAGTGTTCACCTGGTAATCGTAAGTATTCGATTTTTTTTTACCTTTGTGCCAATTCAAGTAATAGAACTGCTTGACTTCATTGTGGCATGACCGTGTTGTGAACAGTTCACACGGCAAGAGTCGATTATTGTATGAAAACTCAATGCAGCTACAGTGATATGTCGATGCGGAGATCGTTGTGCCAAACTCTATAACTTTCCTTTGCCAGACAAAAGAGGTGCTGAGCAAGCTGTGTAGAGAAGAAAAAAAATCCCTTTACTTTATGTCATTCGAAAGATTGATCAGGAATAATTTGATGAAATTATAACAATTGAAGGGCAAATTTTCGACTGAGATACCAAAATCTTTTACTTGTTTTCCGCAAAACGAAAATTGAACCTTTCCAACCAGAAAAAAACCCAAAAAACTTCGGTACCAGAATCGGAAAATAGTTAAAAACGACGGTAACTGGCGATTGCCCAGATCGACTTCCAACTCCTTTGCTCCGGGCGCAAGACAATTAGAAGAAAACAGTCTCTCTATACCATATTATTTTGAAATTTTCATGGTGTCTTTTTGAAGAAAATGGCGGAAAAGTGAGATTTTCCTCTTCACACTGTTTGTCCAACACTTCTGTTGTTTAGCATAATTAAGTAATGGGAGTGGGCCAAGGAGCTTATGGAGTGCGGACTCATGACGCCGCCTTAACAAAACACAATGTATCTAGCGTGCCAATACAGGCGCCATTGCCATGTGGTTAGATTTAGTTTACGTGAGTTTCGTTTAGTTTTGCACGTGGTCACATAACAACAACGGCGTTGAGTGTTAATGTTAAATAGGTTTCTTGCCCCCATGGCCATGGCTCCACATTCGGCATGCGTGATGTCATCAGTCCGCTCTCCAGTATAATACTATAAGCCCTTTGGACTGGGCACAACGATCTCCCATTAGGAAAGAGGCAAACGTTGAGTAAGTTTGAATGCTGCTCCATTGAAAAGAAACATTTTTGTACCATTTATCCAGTCAGATCTGAAGTTCACAGGTGGCCATAGAGATTCAGAGCAAATCGATTAGGTTATTTCAAGCTTTAGCATAGGGGAATAACAGCTGACAAGAATTATGAGCTTTATGATAAAACATTGGTGAAATGTAACAGACAGGTAAAGCGCACTCACACATACATGCACACACAGGTACACATAGAGATTGAACAGGAATTTCTGATCCCGAGTTTCACGACCCAATGCTTGGGCCATCAACACCATAAAACATAACAGAACACCATAGAACATCTCAGAACACCTCACAACATCAACACTGTTCTACCATAATGGTATTCATGATAGCCAAAATACAAGTGGTTTCTCATAACATTTCTATCAGAACTATCAGGTAATGTCATTATAGAAAAGTAATGTGACAGTAGACTTATTATAGTTATACTCAACAGAATCCTAATGGCATTAGTCATCAAGTGACTTATACTATAGACAGTTTTTTTCGTTTCTCGAAAGCACTGAAATGACACAGGACATTATCATTTGGCAGTGATGATATGGAACATTCCTGTGAACACTTCAGTTAGTAGGTGCCCAGTCGTTATGGATTCTACTGGTCACACTTTGGTTACATTAAGGAATGCATTGTGGTAACAGGAATTCATATGATTGTGTGTGAGAATTAATCACTTACTATGCATCAATGTGTGCACGTGTATCGGCATCTTTAAGGGGTATGCATGGTTAGTAAAGTCCTCTACATCTTTATTGAAGAGACTGGTGACTTGCTGTGATAATAACGACGATGACAACACTGACAATAACAATGAAAATTCACATTAACACTAATGATCTTTTTTCTCATTCTTCTTCGTTCCTTCTTCTTTCTCCTCTTCTTCCTTTTCTTCTTCCTTATCTTCTTCTCCTATCTTTTCTTTCTCATTTGTTCCTTATCATTATTAATATCATCATTTTACGAAAAATGTCTTAAAATTAAGACGACTGTCCACCGGCAACTAATCAAATACACCAAAAAAGTTGAAAAACAATACGAGGAATTTTGAATTGAGTTAATGAAATGAATTAATAACGCTAGCCAAATTTTCGAGCCCGCTTGGCTCTTCGTCGATCATGATTACTATTCTGACTGACACACAGACATTCGTGTTTATATATATACATGTCCACACAGAATACAGAGCACATGGACCTGTCTGAATACGAAATTATTTGTGAGGAAAAATTTGTTCCTTAGAACTTCATGGCAAGTAAAGTATAAACTATCCGGCAAAAAGCTACTTTGAAGGAAAGAGGGAGGAATAATGGGGAGAGAGGGAGGGAGAAAAGAAGAACGCGAGCGGTGGGGGGCGGGAGGGGGGGGATGGAGGGTTTAGGCAACAATTTTAGGGTAGAGAATATAGGGAGAGGGGCGGAGCATAATTATTCGGAAGCAATCGGGAGCAGAGGGAAGGAGGTATAATTACTATATAGTACTCTGAGATCACGGACCTAGGTAGAAATTAACGTTAACAGCTTTAGAGGATTGATCTGATTAAAAATTCACTTATCATACTCGCATTAAAAGTCCCGTACTAAACTACATTATAACATAGTAGCATAGTGCTCATTTTATACAGTGTGGGCCAAAGCCACGTTAACACTTTGTAGGTAGGCACTTTACATGTTTTAAAACATTTTATTACAATTGAATTCCTTAGCTATTATCAAATTATTTACATTTAATAAAGTTTAATCTTGTAAATGTTCAGAATATTTTTGAATTGCTTTAGAGGAATGGCTTTGCTAATTTTGACCTAAAGCACAACACAAATGCTTTGCAGCCAGTCAAAATGAGACTATGTCGATTTTTCACCATATGGGATTTTTAGTATCTGTGAAGGCTTATTTCATGCTCTTCCGGGTGATGAAAAAAAGTTTTGAGCTAGCTTCATTCTAGCCAGAGATACTGCAGTTTAAAGAGACAAGTGGGGACCCCCCAGCAATGGCGGAAATTCCGAGGAAATCGTGTTTAAATGAGCGGTGGAACGCATAAATCTACATACCTACCTCACAAAAATCCGATTTTAATAAAGTAAAATTTATTAATCGAGGGTGGGACTGATACTGTCTTGTTCAGGAATGAATGTACTTTCGATTTCTGCAATTAAAAAAAAAAGTTTTGTATTTGGGGGGGGGGGGGGGGGGGGGGGGGGGGGGGGGGGGGGGGGGGGGG